>JAOUQX010000030.1:20095838-20106117 GCA_028566295.1 Liobagrus marginatus
TCTATCTATCTATCTATCTATCTATCTATCTATCTATCTATCTATCTATCTATCTGTCTATCTATCTATCTATCTATATGTGTGTGTGTGTGTGTGTATGCTTTAATAAATAATATAATGGGCATTATATTGCTGATGTATTGTTTGTATAAATTTGAATAAGGTAAAGGGAAAACCATGCATTGTCATAATGCCTACCTAGTTTTTGTCTAATGTAAGGCACTGAGCACCATGCTGTTTTAATTCCAAATAGAGCATCATTCTCTATATATGCTGTGTTGATGTACTAAAAGATACACTGGATATAAAATGTCTTCGGTGCACTATGCCTCCGAAAGGTCTGGGATATATAGAGGTGCCTGAATAAGCTCTTTTCTTATTATTTTAAATGTTTAAAAAAATTTTTACACAAACTATTAGTCGTTGCCCATACGTGCGTGTAATGCGACTATAAGCGCAGATGGGAAAGTTGTCCGCTCTGAAAACAGCGCGTGAGCCGCACGGAATCCTGAAGCGCTTTTTTTTCCCGCTGTGCCGAACTTTTCCCGGAAGTGCAGTCATTTTCCGTCTGTATGTCTCGCCTGGCACTTTCTGGTTTCAGTTCCTAAGCCGGTGTATGTCTGTCTGGGGGACCGGTATATGGTTAGGAATGGAATCATTAAGCGCGGATATGGTGTTTTTCACACGTGGTTTCTGTGACTTCTTAATACAGCCAACGCACTACCTAACAAACTAATCTTCTATTAGCTTGTATTTCTTTTTTTAAAGTGGACCTTCATTTGTTTTTCCTCGACGGTCCGCGGGCGTTCGGGTGGAAACGATCTTATTTATAGGCGCGCAGGTAGGGCGCCAATTCTTTCTTGCGTAACAGCTGCTGGGATTTTTTCCCCGGACCATAAATCCCTGCGTTCAAAAGCAAATGTGTTGCGGCAGAGAAATCACAACCTGCCCCTCTCTCTCTCTCTCTCTCTCTCTCTCTCTCTCACACACACACACACACACACACGCACAATGTTTTTAGGACGTTTCAATCAAAAAGTAGTGACTGAAGCGGCATGGTGGCACAGCCCCACCTTCAATCGTGCCCCCCCCAGATTTCTGTCTTTTTATAGTTAAGTTCAGACAGACCTGAAATTACAGCCGACAAATCGCACTGCCAGAGCCTTCATTGGAAAGTCAGCATAACTAAAACCTAATCTTTGTTGCAGAGTGCTGCATATATTAATGGTGTTAGTCATTGAGATTTACCATTGCTGAGCTCTATGTTTGCCTGCATAATAACCCCCCCCATACTAACGTCATTATCAGTGTCCCCTTCATCCATACAGTATGTACGAATCTGAATTTTGTGCAGTAAAAGAGTGCAATTTTGACATGGTCTTGCCTTTTAATATGTAAGGTCTGAAGGGGCGTCGTAATCCAGACAGTGTTTCTAATCAAACTTTGTGTGTATGCATGTTACGTGTTCATCTTATGAAAACAGATATTTAGGTAGGTTTTTTAATATTAATTCACTGTTGGTGTATGTGGTTCCCTTTTATATTCTGGCAACAGATACAGGCTGTGTTTCTCCATTGCTTCATGTTATTGAGATTTAACTCCACCACAGCGCTGACTAGGATGAAGAGCTTCCATATGATGAAGGAATAGATAAATGAATGACTGCATTTGTGACGGCGAATGTAGACATAACCTAGGTTTCTTTAAATTGTTCCTGATGTAATGATATTGCTGTACCGTCCAGGTTATGGCCCTGGAATTTAGATCCACCATGATAAAGCACAACATAAAATGTTTACTGAAGATAAAGGAGTGTAATGGGGTGATAAATTAAGTACTGTGTGATAAAATATGGCAGAATGATCTGCTATAGGGAGCACCTTACATTTAGAATAATAAATAAATAGAAGATCTGAATGATTACTGGCATTTCATTTTTCAGATTGTATTTGTCACATACACATACATGCAGTGAAATGTTTTTATTCTGCATATCCCAGCATACAAACATGCTGGGGTCAGAGCGCACAGTCAGCCAGAACAAACGGCACCCCTGTAGCAAGTGAGGTCAAGGGTCTTGCTCAAGGACCCAATGATGGTAGCTTGTCTGGTGCGAGGTTTGAACCCCCAATCCTCTGATCACTGACCCAGAGCCTTATACCGTTGAGCCACCATCAACCTTCTCAGTTTGTAGGGGCGACATACAGTATGGGTGGACATACTGAGGATTAGAAATGTAAAGCAATTAAGGAAACGAAGGTAGGTGTGTAACAAAGTATTCATGGCAGTGGCAACAGGTATGTTAGTGGGACTTCACCTATGCATAGAATTGTTTAATATATTGATGACACACAAACTTTAAGTTTACCTGAAGTGTTATTTTTGACACCTTTCACAATCACTGAAGATGTTATTTGGTTGAAGGTGCAAGTTTACAGCGCTTTCATGTGAAATATGTGCACTAAATTCCCACCACGAAAGCACATCTGTTATGATATCATAAACAGTAACATGACTGATATTTGCTATTGCACCTTCAGATTTAGCCGCACCTGCAGTAATATGTAGAACCTGTTGAGCCTGGAGAATTTTCTAGTGCTGTTTTACTCTGATAAATGCCAAAATATGGTGACACATCAGTGTTTACGGCTTGCATTTGCATGATTTGGTATTTACAGAGCAAAATTTGTAATTATTGTGATGGTAGAATTCAGTAAGGAATTAGAATATTTTCCTCTGGTAGTCTTTTACGTGGGGTCGATTCCCACCCAGGGTCTTTCTGTGTGGAGTTTGCATGTTCTCCCTGTGATTCCTCCCGCCTCCAAACACATTTTCCAAGCTTTTAGGAAATTGTCCATAGGAGTGAATGTGTGTGTGAATGGTTGTCTAAGTGTTAGCCCGGCGATTAACTGGCGATTGTCCAGGGTGTACCCCGCCTCACACCATAAGTTAGCTAAGATGGGCTCCAGCGCCCCCACGACCCCGAACAGAATAAGCGCTTGAAAATGAATAAGTCTTTTATAGTGTCTGTTCCCTCTCTGTGTCAGCAGGACAAAAAGATGTGTGCACTCATAGAAAAAAAAAATACATGATTCAGATTAATAGAATTCTTTTCTAGAATTCTCAGTAACACTTTCATGTGGTGTTATTGTTGTAATTCACGCCATGCATCCAGAAAAAAGATCAAGCTTTTTTAATCCAATTATTTTATCCAACTTATTGTAAAATTTTTCTTTAATATGCATAATCAAACGTTTCCAAATGAAAGCACACCATTTTATAGTTTTAAAGAATGAATACAACAGGTGAACCACACCTACTTATCAGCTTATGAATCATCTACGGGTCATGCTACTGACAATGTAAATTCAGGCTAGGGCAGGCGTTATACAGGATTTTACCTCATTGGCCCAACTCTGAGTCAAAAGCATGTAGGAATAATGAGTGTTCAGCCATTAGTGCTGCAGAATATCTGGGGAAAAAAAACCCCTTCCTTGTGAAGATGCTCTTTTATGCTTCCCCCTTCAGACAAGGTCACCACCGGCCTCTTTTGATCACAGACCTAATTGGAAAACTCCTTCCTTGTTTTAGCAAAGGTGCATATCTCTACCCGTGTGTCCTGATATGTCCTGATATTAAATGATTTAGGTAAACTAGTTAAAGTAATAACGATTGACTATTGGGTCACACTATTGCCGAGACCTTGGAAAAAGAGGTATTTCATTAGTTACATTTTTAATGTATTCGGAACGAACCACAAAAAAGCTCGGGTGTCCGAGATGCAGTTATTTTTTACAGACTGCCATAAAGGCTCTGATAATGAGTGATGTTAAAGCAGAGAAACCTAATACGCCTGGTTTGCTTTTAAATAGAAGTGTTTTGCATCAGCTTGCTCTTGATGCTATTTCAGTACTAAATAATTGCAGAATCTACCTCGGCATAAAGGAGCTCTTACTCATCCTTTGACCTGTTCCCCATCTTACTCCTTTTTACTGGCAGGGTTCAGCAGTTGTGTTTAGTATGTTTCCACCAGTTTTTGACCTTCTGGTGTACTCTTGTAGTCATGCATCTTTCATATCTTGGTGTTGCTCAAGGGGAAGGTTGTGCCTTAGTGAAGAAATTCGCTTTCATTATGTTCTAGCCTTTTGCCCTGTGTTTATCTGCGTGCTCTTCAGTGACCTCAGCTACCTGAAATCATACAAACTGTACTGATTGCACTATCTAAACGAATATGCAAGCAAAAGTGGAGAAAAAATGAAAGCTCAAGTTGTACCCCAAGAGATTAAGAGAGGCTTTGAAAGCATCCTGCACCATCTCGTCAAAGGGAGTGTATGCATATGTGATGTCAAGTGTGTTCCTTTGCCCCAAAGTTCGGAAAGCAAATCATACAGTGCACGGTATCGCATCGAAATACTCCTTGTCTTGAATAAAGTCTAGATGTACCATTCGCTTTCTCTTTCATGCCATCATTTCTCATTCCCATCTTTGTTTGCAGAGCTCATCATTTCGTCAGGAGGATAATTGCCGAGAATCTGAAGAAACAGATTTGTCTAATCCATTGCGCAAACACACCGTCTCAGACAGCCAACGAGGCCACACAGAGGCTCCATCTTTTGTCTCTCCATCAGTCTCTATTTCCATTCGTCTCATATTTTTTCATGAGTTCACTTTCGTAGGCTCTTGTTGTGTGCAAAGCCACTCAATCTTTCTCAGACACAGTTGCAGGGGAGTTGGTAAATATAGATAGCTCAAGGTTGGGCACTGTGATTCTATTCACCACATCCTGATCAGGTCTGATTTAGGTTATTCCCTCATTCTTTCTCTCTCTCTCTCTCTCTCTCTCTCTCTCTCTCTCTCTCTCTCTCTCTCTCTCTCTCTCTCTCTCTCTCTCTTTGTGTGCGTGCATTTATGATTTAGTAAAGCAGCACCTGTGGGACCAGAGGCAGTGTTGGGATTGCTATCTGAGACAATCAGAGGCCACCGCTGTCTCTTTGGCTTCCCCTTCTGGAGACTGATTTGGCTGTGAATGGGGAGAAATGTCATGGTGAACAGGTTACATGTTTATCTCTAGATGTTCATGCTGCACATTCGCTCAGTTGTTAAAAGCAGGGCAGAGAATACTAATGGGAGGTCTGATAGGGTTTGGTGAGAAGAGGAGCTCCATTTATATATTGTGTGTGTACGAAAGGGAGGTTGATTAGTGGTAGAGAGCTCATCACAGTATACGCACTCACACGTTCGTATTTTGTGAACATATCTTCACACTCAACAGATGGTAGATTACATCCATTTGAAATTGATCCCCATAAACTTGAAGTGTCTGTGTCTGAACCGTCTTACTGCTGAATCAATGTTCTTGCGATATGAAAATGAATTTACAGTACCTAAACCGAAGCCTCGCTGTAATCGTAGATACCCTGCTTGTAAGAATGACGCTCAGGTTCAGTGATCAACCACGTGTAAGTGGTGTCCGGATTTCACTGTGAAAAGAGGTCATGTTTGCGCTTGGCTTAGCTATGTCATTTGAGAGGAAACTGGCAGCAACGAGTGTAGACTAGCCTTCACCACTGTGCTTTGTGTTTCATCACCCTCCATATTCCCTCTGCTGTCTTTTAATTCTTGCTGATCCCCAAGCTTCTGTCTAGGCCAAGCGTTCTAACCTGACTGGATCAGCCAGTGTCCTCATCCGCTCTTTCTCCGCACTATCCACTCCCACCACCTAGATGGCGACATAGTGTCGGTGATTCTTGTAGAAGTGCAAGCTGAGGCTGAACAACAATCACCATGTGCGATTATGAATTCCAATTTGATTTTGAATACGGACTGCAGTGTAAAATTGTTTCGGCTCTCAAATGATCATCACCATCGTTTGAGCGCTCGGTGAAAGTGAACCGAGCTTGAGTGTGTTGCTGCTGCCTGGAGAGCAACTCGTACTCTACAAAGAGGAAAGGCTTGGGATATTATTTTGGGTGATGGAAAAGGAAGGTTAGTCGAGTGCCAAAGGTTGACTCTTGCTGTGAGTTTTAACAAAACTCCAAACGACTGCCATACATTTCATTAGCTAAATTCAAATGCTCTGCTGTTTATTTAGCTGCCATTTGTGGTGTTCCTTGAAAACGTATTTTCACACCTTCATCAAATCTGTACGTGATGTACAGATGTACAGCGTATGAAGTGGTTTTTAGTGCAGTATTAGAATGCAAAGCATGTAGACGGTGCAGCAGATGTTTCTTGATTTTCTTTAATGGAAATTGCATTTCATTTCAATTGCAGGAAATTTCACTTCATTATCTACATACAGTATCGTTCAGTGCATAGTAAATATCTAAGCTTCATGTAAGCTAGGAATTTAGCATTTTATAAACTAACAAACGTCAAATGACGTTATGACTGTGAAATGCACTCATGGGCTGACATCACACAACTATGAATTCAAACACTATATATGTTTTCATTATAAAATTTGTATGAATTGGTAAAGATTTTGACAGGTTCTGTATTTTGTTAACGCAGTGACTCTACCATAGCGAACCACTTTAAATGGACAAATGTTTTAGGACACCGAACAGTACATTTCTGTGTTTTTCTTACTTTTACTATAATAACCTCAGCACTTCTGCAAAGGATTTCATCAAACTTAGTGGAGTATGGCTCTCTTCTCATTCATCCACAATAGTAATGGTGAGTTCAGGCAGTAATGTTGGATGAGGAGGCATGGGATGCATTCAGAGATTCATCTCGGGGCTCTGCGCAGAACACTTGAGTTATTTCAAACCAAATGCAACCCACTATACGTCTTCACGATGCTCAGGGACACTACGAACAGGGACATCAACGTGCTGGAACAGTGTTTGCATCTTTTAGTTCCAGTGAAGGGAATCTTAATGCTACAACATATACAAACATCCTAGACAACTGTGTATCCAGGTTTGTGGCAACAGTTATGGGTCTAAGACACATTTATGGGTGTGCCGGTAAGCTGTCTACAAACTTTTGCCCATAAAGTGCATGAGTTGATGAGTATAATTGCGGATACATCAATGAAAACTGATTTGGTTTGGACCCGATACAGAGCTCATGTATTCGCACCCCTCACTTTACAGTAAACTTTCGGTCGGTCGCCAAAGCATTTCACTGTATGTTGTACCAAGTGTAATGTACATGCGACAAATAAACTTTGAACTTGAACTACTCATAAAAAAAAATTTAAAAAAAGCAGATATGTCATGTGATGCAATTTACAGTATTTGGCAGACAGAACTGACTCGCATGACAGAAACAATGTCTGCCTCTGCAGTGTGGAAATATTTCAAAATGAATGATTATTTTTCCCCCTTTTTTATGATATGTCCTTGGCTATGTCCCTTGAAGGTTATTGCTGTCCGATATTCATTAGTCTGAATATGTTGTCTTTGGAAAATTGTCAGATCAGGTAAAGACCTCATTATCAAGGAGTACCAAAAAAAAACAATACCGTTACTGGTACTCGATCCATAAAAACTGGTATCGGTGCATCCCTAGTAAAGAACCAAAGTACAAGGTTAAATCTCAGCCGTGCCACTATCAGTGGGATAGGGATGTCAATGCGTTCGCGGCTCGATTTGTGCTGAATTGATGGCTGGGTTTCAATTATTTCCTGTTTTGATTAGAGGGTCTTATTTTTAGCTAAAGGCTGACAAGTGTTTTATATGATGTGTAGATCAAATAGAAGCACAGGCGTTTAAACAGTTGTATTATATAACAGAACAGAGGTTGGAAATCTAGCGCATTTTGCGCTTTTGAAAAGCAGGATCTTCTGTTTTAGTAAGGACTAACCCTATTCGATCAAAATCCACCATGCTTTGAAGCTACATGCCGTTTTCCTGAGAAAAGCAGGTGAATCCTCAAAGCTGGTGGAACCTTTTAGTTCGACTACAAAAAGCCTCCGGCATGCTGCTGATGCGGCAGTGACGCTTGTTGATGTGCGTATTAAAAAATCTGCGGATGTCTTAGTCTTTAAGCGGCTTTGCCTGTCTATTTTTGGGTACCTATCGGTGGGGTATTGTTATGGAGGAGGGATGGGTGGGAGTGAATGAGCTAGAGGCAGTCAGAATGTGCGTGTATACAGCTGGGCATCAAGCGACTTATGTTTGCGTTCAGAATTTCTGGCTGCGTGCTCAGCAGTCTGCTGTGGCCAGTAAAGGTATGCAGTGCGGCCCATCATGGTGCAGGAGATTTCAGAGTCGTGAGGAGTAGTCACAATATGAAATTAGTGTTGGTCTAAGCCGTGCTGACCCGAGCTTCAAGTTCAGGGTATTTTTAAGCACAGCAGGTTAAAGGTGAAGTGACTAGTCCTTGTGTTCGTCCTCAGCGCCTTCTTTTTTCCTCTTAGGTGAGACAAACTTTAATTAAAGGCTTGTTTTATTAATGGTACGATCAAGAAAAGGAACTGCAGATGATGTGAAAAGAGTCTCGGAGGCTCTTCTGTAATAAAATCTTTCGTTGCAAGTTTTGCAGGTGGGAACTCCTTTAAATACCTTGTGTGGATTTGGGAAGTGTTGCCGTTTTTAATGCTTATTTAAGCGTCGCATGATCCGCATTGGTAGGCGGAGCTGTATGCGTTCTGTTGCAGTCAAATATGAATGCCGCTGGATATGATTTTCATTAGGATTTCATGTCTAGCCTGTCACATCCTCTGCACATTCTACACGCTTTGCTGGACACAATTTCCTGCCCCCATAAAAAGCTGATTTTACCTTTATTTCTCTGCTCTGTCCATGGCACATACGGATAGGCTGCACATATACATACAGATGAATTATATGTTTACACACATATGACTTATTGATTATGAATTGATTTTTCATTCACACACAAGGTAGGTTTATGTGAATTCTTGTAATGAATTTGATACTTTATGCACATTCCACATGACCCAAGTCATATGACAAGTCTATTTAGGTATATCAGGTCTAATTAGAACTGGGTATATAAATCGTGTTGTCCTCCTAATATAGAAAAATATGCTTGTGAAAATTGTTCATACAAATAATATACACAAATATGAACAAAGTTTGCGTTAAAACCTGAAGATCCACACTGTGTATTAAAACCATGATCAATATGAATCATTTTATCCTCTTGCCAGATGTTGTTGTACATTGTAAAATGAATATTAATAAATCAAAAGATTTCAATTTCAAGGATTTGGTTGTCACTTCTAAACATAGCGAACACCATTCAACAACAACAACAAAAATTAGGTGTGAATAGATGTAGATCAATATTGGTGCTCCAACTGATATGATGTACTCAAGTTCATGCAGTCTTGATCCATTGTGTACTATACTGGCAGGCGCAATACCACACTGAATATAAATACAGTACAGACACAGAAGTGCTCACCCACACTCTCTACGAGTCAGACACTTTGTCAAGGCCAACCAATATCTGTCTACGTTATGTGACATACAAAGACAAACACCCACACAGCAAAGCCAGCTATTATTCAGTAAGACGTATTTTGATTGTTCAAACAAATGACATCATGAAGAACAAAAGCCTGATTTTTTATTTTTTTTTTCCCCTAAACCACTTTTATGTATTTATTTAATTGGCTACATGGTTTATTAAGATTAGCTCTCACAGTTGTCACGAACTTTAAACATTAATCGCAGATTTATTTGTCAAGATCTCGTATGACTTTGCGAGGTTTAGGCATTCATTGTATAGCGTTTATCCTGTTCAGGGTCACGGGGTCGCTGTAGTCTATCCCAGCTAACTTAGGGCGGGGTACACCCTGGACAATCGGCAGTTAATCACAGGGCTAACACTTAGAGACAGACAACCATTCACTCATATTGGCAATTAAGAGTAGCCAATTTACCTATGTCAGTACTTCTCAATTATTTTCTGTTACGCCCCCCCTAGGAAGAAGAAGAAAATAGTTCACCCTCCTCTCCGCCATGACTATAAATAGTATAATTTGTCTATAAAATTAAGTACACCTCTGCATAACATTGTATCTTTATTAACATTAAAAACAATAAAAAATGTTTTTCAACATTTGGGAATGCGGTGAAAACTTTACTAATTTAATATGAGAAATACTTGCGACTAGTGTTTGGGTGTGCACCACTACATCTTCTATTTTTCTCTTCATCGTCCACGTCAACGTCGGACTCTGTTTTCCCAACAGAACAACTGGGAACATCGACACTCTCCCCTCGCCGAACGCTGAATATCCAGGGAAAAACTGTCAGACTGCCTTCTTCTTCCTCCTCGCCCCCTGAAAGGTGGT
>JAOUQX010000030.1:20123392-20133827 GCA_028566295.1 Liobagrus marginatus
TACACATTTGAACGCTGGGGTCAGAGCGCAGGGTCAGCCAGAACGAACGGCGCCCCTGGAACAGGTGAGGTTAAGGGTCTTGCTCAAGGACCCAATGACGGTGGCTTGCCTGGTGCAGGTCTTGAACCCCCGACCCTCTGATCACTGACCCAGTCGTGCTCATAATGTATTTCAAATGTAAACATGCATATTTTCCAGTTATCTTATAGGTTTTCTATAAAAGCAATAATGCCAAAAAATATTTTTTGAAATGGATGAGCCTTCAAAATGAATTATTTTTAGCCGAGCCAAAGATCCGCAAAGTTGGACAATATAGCACTTCTGTCACAGTCCAGTAGGATTCATGATGCTGGTTTACTTTATGATTTCCCTGGCAGACTCTGATATTGGAGACGTGTTCAGATTTAAAGGACTAAATCAGGCAAATCTACAGAACCAGGAGCTCATACACTCGGATTAAGTTTATTTCTGGATATATTGAGTTTGGTTTGCACGGTGTTTCTTCAGCGAGACCCCTCTGAGACTGTAGAAGGGTTTAAGTACCCGAGACCATATTATAAGCCACGGTGTCTATCTTCTAAATAAACACTTCCATGCTTCAGTGCATTTCTTTTTTTCACCCTCATACAGTAATCTACGAATAAAAAGTGTCACATTTAGTCTTGCTTCAGGTTATCAAAAGTCAATTACAAAACACACTTTGTGAGACCAGGGGTTAAGTCGAGACAACACATCATATAGGGGTGGAAATCAATAGCCCAGGTGCCTGGGAGAAACCCATTTCATGTACAGTGCATGCTGTATAAAAGCCATATTCTGTAGCAATGCTTTCAAATGTGTTGTGTAGCAAAATGATAAACATACAGTAGTTCTAAAAATCCATGTGCCCCTGCTGAAATTTATGGCTATACGTATAGAGCAAACTAAACATGCATGACGTGCGACTGCTTGGAGGTGGTTCTAATTTATAAAGTTGTATCTTTTATTACTTCCTGCATGGAGAGATTATTTACTACCTGGATTTTATGGCCAGTGTAGCAAATAAACAAGTATTATGTGGATAGTGCACGAAGTGTGCGACAGCTTGCTAATCTGATCACTGCATGCAAGCTGACGTCATTAAAAGAAGCGATACTGCAGTCATGGGAAAATCCAGATAAAACCAAGCGAGAAAAGAGGATGGCACAAACCTGTCACAGAAGTCTCCAGGTTGCAAAATACGAAGTCAGCTTGTGGTTAGAAGAAGACTATTTCAGCTTGTTAGCCCGAGCACTGCGTCAGCCATGATACAGTAGAGATGGAGAACAGCCTTGCTTAAGGGCTTGACGGTGCTGGGATTTAACGCCTTGACCTTTGACTTCCCACTTGTTTAAACCGAACAAGAATTATAGATGTTAACCAGACTATTATACAATAAATATATTTTTATGTAAGGAGATCACATCATCTCCTAGCTGAAATGTCTTGGCCAAAAACTTTTCTGATTTTCCAGTGAAGGCACAAAAACAATATGTTGCATGAAGTGACATACAGTTACATCCTTACAGTAGCAACACATTTATAGCTTCATCAATTTACATTCAAACAAACGACATACTCTGAATTTATAATCTGAAGAATATATGATTTTGCCACAATATAGGAATTCCCCTATGTGCACTTAGCTGCAGCACATATATGCTTCCTGATCAAATATCTCCACGGAACAACGTGTTTTATGGATTTATTTTCACCTCAAGTCCTTTTAATCTTAATAGTGTATGACTGAATAATTCATAAGGAGTCATTTTAATACAGTCAGCTGATTGTGTTGGCTTTTCGAGACGGTTTGGTCAATCACTGTGTTATTTGCTTGATTATCATGGACAATTTGCCATGGGCAGTTCACTGTTGCCACAAGACAGCAGAAGGCTAAACTAGTAAACAAGAGAATAAATAATGTTGTGAAAGTAGGAGAAAACAGCGGCGCAATCACGCATTACGCACGATTGACACAGTGCTGATATTTAAAAAGAGAAGGCAAAAAAAAAAAAAAACCCTCTACATTTATTTTATTTCATCTCTCTCTATGCAGCGTTGCCGTCACGCTGCTTGTGTAATGAATGCGGTGGAGAGAAATGTGTTTTAGCTTTACAGGAAGCCAGGCCGAGATGGTATGATATAAAATGGGATCAGGTTTAATCAGGTTTTCAGTATCTTCCATATGTAAGTAAACGCACGAGGAGGAAAAAGTCTGGATAGTCAAACAAGGCACCCCATGTTAGTTTGATTATTGCTTACGATTATCACAGCTGTAATGGATTACATACTCAATCTTCATTTCAGTCTGCCTCGTTGGCCGAACGAGTTAGCAGCTGGTCATCCGTAGGCTTTACGGAATGTAATTCACGGCTCGGAAAAGTGAATTCGGAATAGATTATATCTGTGCTCCTTTCTATTAAGGAAAAAAAGTTCCTATATTGTATTTGTTGTCATTTGGAATTCGGGCACATCTCCTGTGCAAAATGGGTGCGTAATTGATATTTTAATTCTGAGAGGGTTTGCGGATAAATTGCTGCTCACGAATATTGCATTGGGTGAGTCGATTCGTATTTCCAACCGGGCCTGTAGTTAATCTATTTGCACTCACGTTCTAATGTCTGGGATTGTTGCTTTTATTTCACAGAGAAGATTTTCCTGAGTAACTGCAAAATAATTTGTCTCCTTGAAAAAATAATCCTACATGTGTGGTCAGTGCCCATGGGTACAGCTCTGTGTGTCACACCTTGTTTTAAGCTATAGTAATGACCTATGGAGCTAAATCATTAATGGTGAAAAAATAAAACAAATAAAAAAATCGACTCTGCGCATAATAAACAGTTTTTAATAACCAAATAATTGCACTTTTAAATGAACTTTTTGACACTATGATTTTGCAAGATGCGTCATATCTGATGACTGAATTCTGATCCACGTTGAAGTACACCCCAGCTACTACTTTCCGTTTACACTTCAGGAAGTCCTAGCTCAGCGGATAAGGATGTTGGACTGTTATTTGCAAGATTATGGGTTTAATTCCCATCACCAGCAAGTGTAATGAGGATAAGGGCGTCTGCCAAATACCTGAAAAGTACATATAAATGAAAAGTGTAACAGCAGACTCTGACAGACTTTGTGTATGAACCCATGTGCCATAATCACTGTCAAGGTAAGCCAGGTTGATTTTAAATAAAAAATAAATAAAACGTAGAAAAAGTAAAAATTTAAACAAATTCAAAAACTGTTGCAGAAGGCAGGGTCATATTCCAGGCCAGTGGGCAGGGCAGGGGTCAAAATAGTAGCGTTCAAAAACCAACAATAAAGGACCAAAGGGTAAAATCAGGAGAAGTCAGAAAAGGTCATACATAAATAGTATTCAGTGAAGAATCTAAAATGAGTTTTATTTATTTTATGGGTTTTATATATTTCAAAATAAGAGACTTGCCCCTAATTCACTGAGCACAATTTTGTGAATCTATAATTGAATAGAACAGAAGTCTAAGACAAGGCCATAATAAAGCACACATTTATTCGTAAATTGACCTGATTTCACATACATCATGTGGCCAAATGTTTATGGACACCTAACCAACACACCCACATAGGTGTCTCATTATGTGTTTTAGCATTACATTATTCCTTCAGAGCTAAACACTGTTCCAGCACGACGATGCCCCTGTGAAGAACACTCCAGAGCTCCATAAAGACATGGTGTGTTCCGGTTGGTGTGGAAGAAAGCAAGGGTTCGCCACAGAACTCACTAATGCTCTTGTGAATGGGGAAAAGGGGAAGTGGTAGCTCGTTGGTTAAGGTGTTGGACTGCTGATCCGAAGACCGGTGTTCAATTCTCAGCACCACCAAACTACCACTGCTGGGCCCCTGAGCAAGGCCCTTAGCCCTCAACTGCTCGGATGTAAGTTGCTCTGGATAAAAGCGTCTGCCAAATGCTGTAAATGTAAATGAATCCGTAAAGTCATGCCCAAAAATCTAGTGTAAAGTCTTTTCCAGAAATGTGGTGGTTATTATAGGAGTTAGAGTGAGAGAAAATCTGTAATTGGACTTCAAAACACACAAGGATGTGAGGGTCAGGAATCCCAATGTGTATAGTTTCATTGTAATTCGCATACTTTATATAAGTGTCATGAGCCGACACCCTTCGCATACCGTCTACTTTTCACTGTAGAATTTGGCTCCATTGTGTCCACTGGCTCCTCCTTTCTTTTCACTCCACTTTTGATGAACTTGGTAGCTGTCATCAGCACACGTTATTAATGGAAGTTTGTTCATCTGTGGAAACCTATTAAATTCCCCTTTTTGTGGCACCGTATTAAACGCCTAATAGTCTCTCATAAATTACCTGACAAAGTGTGACCATCAGCTCCTCTTGCTTCAACAAAAATGAGAATTTCTTGGTGAGACAAACCAAACTGTTTTTAATAGGGAGATTTAATTAACGTGGAATTAATTCTTATGTGGGCTATAGGAAACAATTATTCATCTTTTTTGTTTTTGACTGTGTGCCAGGCTGCCAACGAGAATGGCATCCAGAATCAACTAAGGAAACGTCTGTCTGTCTGTCTGTCTGTCTGTCTGTCTGTCTGTCTGTCTGTTGGCCTTAGGCTTTTTTGCTCAAAGATCCTCCCATATATATTGTGACTGCTGAGGGGTTTGATTAATGAAAAAAATCAAAGATGGGTTACTGAGTTAATGAAGCTGGGTGGAGTAAACCGGTCATACCTAGGACGGTTTCCAGGTGTAGATGTCTGACTGAATTTGTTAGGTTCAGAATAGTTATTGCTGCTACTCCAGACAGATTGAAGCCCATTCATAATTCACTACTCATTTTGCTCTCTCCCCTTCCAAATGGCCTTACCACTTACACTGCTTGCTGTTCGCTCAGAGTAGGCCCAGGTGTGTGACCTTGAGACAAGTGTAGAGACTCAAAAGAGACCAGTGCCATTCTGAAAGCCTCATTGCAAAGCAAACCGTTTCACTGCAAATGAAATAAATAGGGTTAAAAAAATGTGTTTAAATTATTAGATTATTCATATAGTAAGATGCAAGATTGAGCAATGCTGCTTCACAGTTCCACAGTGTCGGTGTGTGTGTGGAGCTTGTGTTCTAGATCTTTCTCTGTCCCTCTGATGTTGCTCTTGTTCCAGACTGTTGCCCCGAGTGCTTGGCCTGGATCAGTGGTAGCTGTGCCATGCTGGGACAATAGCTTGACGCTCAGCATGGCCGATGATGGTCTACATCATCATGCTACGATGCACACACTGCATGTGAGGACGTTACCTACACCATCTGTCGGGAGTCTCATCAGCTTCCAGCTGCATGTTGTTCTCTTTCCTGGCCAGAAGCTTCAGAATCGTTCGACGTGCGCGCTTCGTGTGTACATGAACTTCTGTGTGCCAGTTTACAATCAAAACTTGAATGTATTTGTTAATGTTTATTAGTGTACGATTGTGTTTTTTTTTTCTTCTCCGCTACTGTGGTAGATTTAAGTGAAGCATGGCACAAATGGTGTGTGTTGAAGTAGACATTACAGCAATTAGATTTAATGTGCAGTTAATACCAATGCATTAGTTGCAATCGATAAACCTTTATTCACTGCTGGTTATTTGAGAATTTCTTTTACTCAGATTATGCATTAAAGTACATTTTTATAGCAAAACCGATACTCTTGGATAAATGTTAATAAGGAAAATGTTTCGTCTAAAAGCATTTTTTCACTTTAGTTTTTTTTTTTTTTAAGGAAAAGACCCACATGAACTATTGGTTGTTGTATGGTTGCTTTAACAACATTAAATGTACATTACAGGGCTGAGATTCTGATAGAATCTGCTGTATAACTGTAATCTTGTGTAGCCATTAGAGTGACTGCAAAACGTTGTGGCTACTTCGCCAGCTATTTATGCCAAAAGGGCGTCTGTCTGACATGTAACGCATCGAATCACAGTTTCCATGCCATTGCTTCCGGAGGAAGTGGTAGCTCATTGGTTAAGTTGTTGGACGGGTGAGCCAAAAACCCGGGTTCGACTCCCAGCACTGCCAAGCTACCACTGCTGGGCCCCTGAGAAAGGCCCTTAACCCTCAACTGCTCAGTTGTAAGTAACTTTGGATAAGAGCACCTGCCAAATGCTGTAAATGTGTCATGCAGAATCCAAGCAGTCAGAGTGACTTTTAAAATCCTTAAAACATATCCAGTTTTGTTGTTCCATATGCATCAGGCATTCAACCAGTGGATCAAGTGTGTGATGACAGAGTATGAGCCTAGTATAAATGGAAATTGGGGTTATGAAAGGACTTATGGAGTTTAATTATAGAAGAGGCATAGGTAGAGGAAGACTAAATCTGGAATATAAGGTTAATCAACACGCGTGGGTCAAATCGGTTTAAACTTTTCATATTAATTTAAACAATTTTTATCGCTTTTTTTTCTCTTAAATATGATTAATTAAACCTCGGTTTCCTTTTAAGCATGAAGCACAATAAACAGTACAGTTTAAACCTAAACCAAGGAAAAAGCTTCAGATAGTGTTCTCAAATTGACAGCCATATGAGATTTTACTTGGCCCTCACGGTCTTTTGATGGACACAATTAACGATGTACTAGCGATTAAACGTCCCTGGGAGATAGCAGATTAAAAAGCAGACACGCTTTTAAGTAGGCTGTCCAGTGGAGACTTGTCAGGTGTGTTTAAAACATTTGTCTGCAGGAGCTGATAAACACACAGACCCTGGACACATTTGCTGTCAGTGTGATAGAGCCAGAAGTTTAAAAATCGTTGTCTCAGCATCTGTGTGTACCATCTTCTGTCTTCCATACAGTTTTAATGAGCACTTCCCTACCTGATTTCCCACAGTGCCCTGCCTCACACCTTGTTGTTGTACTTATTTTCTGCACTCCACAGCAGGTGGGATTGGTGGGCCATTTCCTGGCCGCCCATTGGTAAACAAAGCGTCCAGCAGTGGAGAGTCATTCAATTAAGGTTAATTGAGAAGTGCATTACGTTTGGGGCTTCAGCATTTTCGCCCGTCTTCACTGCCAGTTAGCTCGGATTGGCAAAACATGGCACAGCAAGGCTTCATTCTAATCTACTACACACTCCTTCTGCCTTCTCCTCTGCTTTATCACTACCTATCCCAGCAGCTCCGGCAGCCTCTAGGGTCTTCCAGTCTTGAACTAATGAGACAGAGATGCATGTTGTAGTCATCAATCTGTTTCTTAAACTCTGCCTATGTCAGGCCCAACTGTTCTTGTCAAGAAGTAGCATGGTAAGCATGCATCTGTATCAGCTCACATTTATTAGGTTGAAAAATGCTACACAAAGCCCTTATCTCTTAAGTCTTATTTTCGGCACGGATTTTTAAATTTGTTATATAAAGTATGGCAAAAATGCTGATGGTGGCGGCCCTTCAAATTTATACTCAATGAAAACATTACATTTTCTTACACTTAAAATGTATTTAAACGTCCAAAACAGATTTGGTCTTAGACCAGTGTCTGCCAATAATTCGCTGCCTGAATGACTACCAAAAGTACTTAAAAAAAACAAACAAAAAAAAAAACAGAATTTTTTAATAATAATTATTAGCAATAATAAATGGTTATAAACTGTAACCTTGATGGATCGTGGTGGCTCAATGGTAAGGCTCTGGGTCAGTGATCAGAGGATTTGCGTTCAAGCCACACACCAGGCAACCTACCATCATTGGGACCTTGAGCAAGACCCTTAACCTCACTTGCTCCAGGGGCGCAGCACGTTCTGGCTGACCCTGCCCTCTGACCCCAGTGTTCAAAATCGTATGCTGGGATATGCAGAATAAAAACATTTCACTGTGTGTATGTGATAAATATGGTATGAATTTGATGGCATTCTAAAACATACCATTGTCATAGACGCTGCATGTCTATGAACATGACTGATTGGGTGCTTTACATGCCAGTCAAATTGCCTCTTGGTCAATAGAAGCTTTTGTTGGGTTGAGACCTGCGGTAAATCTGAAGGTCTGGCTAGTGGGCATGTGCAGAATTTAAAATTTTTAAAACTTTGTTCAGTCCGGTCAGAATTTGGTTTGGGATCATGTGGATTCATTAATCATCATGGTTCAATTTTGTTAAACTTTCAATGAAGTTGTTGTAAATACCGTCCTATCAATCATACTGTAGCACACTGATCATGAAAACAGCTCGGAGACTTCCAGCCAGTGGCCTTCCTTCACAAAGCTTAACATCCAGCACAGTTTTATCATCCAACGCTATGCTTAGTACGACTGATCGCATTTGTGCATGCTCCAAGACCCGCCCCATTCCGCTTCGGATTGGCTAGTCATTTTAGTTTGGTTGCAAGTGAAACTATGTTCCTCTCATACCATTTGAAGGCAACTCATGCACTTGAACGTAATATCAACAAGTAAAAAAATAAAAGTAGCACTATCTCTTTTTGCACAAATGCCGTGAAACTTTAAGCCCTGTCAACAATGAAATGTTGTTTTTTGCCACCTACAATTTAATGCATATGATTTTAATTAGCCAGTTTAAATCTATTTACCAAGTTGAAAAGCCCAGATTTATTTATTTCACTTATTCCAGACTTGACAAAAAGACAAAACATGTTTTATATACGGTAAGCATAATAGTTAAAGGCATTGAGAAAAATGCGCTGTCAGCAGTTACAAGCAGAAAAGGCCATTTGTTTTTATTGATTTATTGCTTGAGATTTTCTATAATAGAAACATAACTAAGAATACAAATGTAAACTTTAATTAATTTATTTTAGGTATACATTTCTTACTATAATTTGGTGGCACAAAGATCAAAAGTTTTACTGGTGTTTTTAAAGCCTAGTAGTTGTTAAGTTGGCTCACTGAGCAATAAAACTGAGGCGCCAAGGTAGTGCATATGGACAAAGATTCATTTTGTCTTTTAGCAGCTGCGACTCCATTCCTGTCCTAACTGCGTGGCGCTGTGGTCCATCTGCTGCTGCTGATGGTTTTGGCGTTAGTGTTCATGCTGGGGCTTGGTGTCTCTGAGCCTGGCATTTGCTAATTCACACTGATCAGAGGATACAGCAGATTTGGAACTTGGAATGAGCTTTGGCTTATTGCTTCCCTGGAGCATGCTTTTTGACTGACAGTGATGAGAGTGCGGATAGAATGAACTGTGATATGCTGTGGTGTGCTAGGAATCATATGGGGAAAAGAAAAGTCTGCGTTGAACAGCTTTTTGATGCAGTCTAATACTTTTGGACAGTTTGTTTATTGCACTATTTACTGAATGTGTTGCATCATGCGATTTTCTAGACGTGAACGTATGGCCGCATTTAAGAACTTGAAGAAAATCTCTTAACATCTAGACTTTATGCGATTTAACAGAGCACAGCACAGTGGACTTTTAACATGAGAAACTTAATAGCTGTTTCCAACTTCATAAAGAACTAGAGAACTGTCAAGAAACTGGGGTGTATAAAATAAAACCGGACTTTCCGGCTTTTACATTACATTTACAGCATTTGGCAAACACCCTTATCCAGAGCGACTTGCGTTTTATCCGACCGAGCACTTGAGGGCCTTGCTCAAGGGCCCAGCAGTGGTAGCTTGGCAATGCTGGGAATCGCTGGGAATCACTGGGAATCACTGGGAAGGGTGGTGGTGGCTCAACGGTGAGGCTCTGGGTCAGTGATCAGACGGTCTGGGTTCAAGCCTTGCAACAGGCAAGCTACCAACATTGGGGGTGCCGCACGTTCTGTCTGACCCTGCACTCTGACCCCAGCGTTCAAATTTGTATGCTGGGATATGCGGAATAAAAACATTTCACTGCGTGTATGTGATAAATCAGATCTGAATTTGAATCAAACCCTGGTCTTTGGGATCAGCAGCTCAACAACTTAACCGTTTAACTACCACTTCAGCCGTTAAGATAAAGTTACACAGTTTTGAAATTGTTTCTACAGTGTCAACAAAAATATTACTGAGGAATTATACTTGGGTGAACGTATAGACAATGTTAAAATCTGGGATTCAAAAGGGAAGGATCTAACCAACCTTGACACAACTATAAGTGTACACTTAAGTGTTAAAAATGTCTTAAAAATGAAATGTGATAAACTGATATTTAAGTGAAAGTCATGTTTTAACGCTATAACAATGCGAATTGTTATTACTTCATATATGCAACATTCAAACAAAAGTTCTATATAGGCCAGAAGTGCATAATGTGTAATTGTTACCGTTACCGTTACTCTGTTACCGTCAGGGAAGCGTTTACGCTCCTTAACGGCAAAAACAGGAAGAATGAGCAAAAGTTTCTTTCCACGAGCCATCGATGCCCTAAATCTGAATCCGCACCTCATATAATAATCAGACCACATCACTTCTCTTCTTTTGTTTTTCTTAAATTCTCCTCGCTCTTGCC
>JAOUQX010000030.1:20144739-20156077 GCA_028566295.1 Liobagrus marginatus
CTGATGAGCAAATCCCGCAGGTATGCAAACTCACAATGCACCACGTTCTCCACTGTAACACACACACACACACACACTTGCCGTTCTATCCTTGGAAAGACCTTTTACTGATGGTTATTTATGAATCTAATTAATGTTATGAATGCACCTGAGTCTAACCTTAACCTTAATCTCATTAACCAAATGCAAACATTTCTTCTACATAAAACAAAGTGTTGATAGAAAGGCCTGCAAAATGTGCCCACAAGGTTAAACCTGCTAGATTTTCCTAGCTATATGAAGTAAAACACACGTAATAAAAGTTCAAAGTTCAAAGTTTATTGGTCACATGTACATTATACGTGGTACAACATACAGTGAAATACTTTTTTAAAAGATGCTACAGCACTTAAAGAAGGACTACTATCTGTTCTCCTGGACCTGGTGTGTTCGTAGAAGCTCCGCGGACTGTAGCTGTGTACAGTAGCTGCATGAACATAATTACTAATGAACACAGAGATTGAGGTTCAAGCATGAGACGAATGATAAATCAGGCATTAATGGAAGATTGCAAAGTCAGGGACGTTTTCTACAACTTCTGTTTATCTACTACTCTTAGTCAAGACGGTAGATTAACGCTTTGTCAACGTTAGGGTCAGCCACTGGACAATGCAGAGATACTAAAGACACAGAGACGTGTCAACCGCATCATCCTTTATGCGTTACTCTTATTGTTCTGGCCCTCTGCACTTGAGAGATTTCATATAGGATTTCAGTGGCTGTAAGTGGATGTAGAGTCTGTTACAGTAATTACTTTTACAGTTGTGCTATCTTCTCTAGAGAGCAGGAACAGCACTGCGATACAATGCATTGAGACATCTCATTTCTATTATCATATCAGTGAAGATTTACGTGATCGGTTCATTAGGGCAGAGGAAGAGAAAGGTAAAGGCCAGTACCCACATTTTTGGTATTAGTGAAATAGATACAGATGTAGAAATGTTTTACTATATTGGCATACTTAATGTGTTAATTCTTCACTTTGGAAGTCCAGTGGATTATAAACCTACCTGGGCTCACAGGTTTTTTGTAGATTTTTAATCAGAAAACTGTGATTGTATAAAATCTGCATGGAAACGACTGGGGATTTCATGCCTGTGGAGTTTGACATAACTCCGCAGGTACTCTTAACTTATGGCTACCAAAAATGGCCGCCTTGGACTCCAACCCCCAGCAACCACCGCCACTCGTCCACTTACAATCTTCGGGCTTCTAATTACACTGAATACATTTTTTCTATTTAGCCAGATACTTACCACCCTAAATATACTCTGTGCTTTCTATCGTCGCCCATAACGTATATGCTGTGGTGGTTTGCTGTAGGTGGTTTATAGCCTTTTGTTTCTTGATTGACTTTTCTAGATATTGATCATGTTTTCTTTCGCTTCTGCTTTTCTGCCTTGCCTCTAATCACTCGGTTTGCCGTGTTGACCTTGGCCTGTACAACTAAGCATTTGCATTACCCCATTGAACTTTTTTTTTAACACATTATTTGAACACATCCATTGAACACATTGTACTGTGATTCAACAGGAACAGGCAATTTTCACAATACACACTTTTGGCCCAGTCGTGCAGTTTGCCTGGTTTTGTTACTAGATGTGATAGTTATTATTACACAATATATCACGTATTGTAGACCAGGAAAGATCTAGCTTGGCTGTAATGTCGTCAATTGACTTGTGGCAAAACGTGTGACCTATGACTGTACCATATTTAATTTGACTGACCTACCATTAAAAACTTTTTCTATGCCATTGTCTATGCAGATTGCATGGCTATGTACCTGAGTGGGGCTGAAACACCTAACAACTATAATTAAGGAGACCTCACATTCTTTTGGTCATATTCCCAGGAGAACTATGATGCCACTGCTGGGCACTTGAACCACTCCCTTAATAATTGTAGGTCGCTCTGGATAAGGGCGTTTGCCAAATGCTGTAAATGCAATGTATATTAATGTCTGTCGGTAGATGTCTATATGTAGTAGACCGTTTAATGGACATATTTTGGACTATGAACTTCCCATACTTACTTTATTTTTTAATAATCCAGATGGTGTGGAAGATAGCAAATCAGGAAAGTCTAGCACTTTTTGAAATAGTGTTGTAAAGCCCTGGATCAGTACGAAAAATGAGTTTTTTGACTATCAATATGTATTTGTGAGCACAGGAAAAAAGCCTGGAATACAATGACACACACACGATCACTTTCATTGGATATCAGACATCCCACCTCTCCCAGACGTTCCATGTAGTGATATACAATGTTGTGAATTGTATAAAAGAATGACCATTCTTCTGATGATTGTAGTATGTAGTACGAGTTTTGCATCTGTAATGAAATTAATTAATAATAAACTATGTCATGTGTAGATTGATAATATACGTACTGTATATATTTTAAAGCGTGATCCTGTTCAAGTGGGAATTATCTTAATTCTCTTTGTGCTCCATTCCTGTGCCGGACACTCAATCGGGCAGTGCATACATGAATAGCACGGTAAAGATATCGCTAACGCAAATCGCAGCAGGTGTTCATCAGGCGTATTTTTGGGTGGGCGGGGTTGCACGCTAACTGCCGGAAATGATCGTAATACCTCACTGAAATGAGTTTCCGCAGATGTCTGGGATATAGGCATTTATGGGTATACTGTCGGTGCCATGCTTTCTACTGGATTTATGAAACCTTCTTAAACCACTTTTTACATGTTTTGTATGAAATGGAGCTCGTTGGCAGAATTAGTTGTTTATTTTTATGTCATGGTTTGGCTTTGCTCTATGTCTAATCAAGGGCAGAGGAATTTGCCGTCAAATCAACATGCAGCTACAGATGTTCATAGACACACGGATTACTATACACATTTACATGTGCGCACACACGCGGGCACATGGCTGAGCACTGAAATGTGACCTGCTGATCTGTGTGTATGTGTAATGAATTGTTTCACAGCACTGGACCCTCGAGCTTAGCGTGCATGGCATCACTTACAGCACTTAATGTGTCAGGCGTTGTACAAAAGTACCCAAAAAATAGGTGAATAAATAAGAGCAACAGTGTAATGGAGGTTGTCGAAGGGTTATACATCAAGAAAATTACCGTTCCTGTCTATTTCCATCTTGAAGGTTGCACATGTATGGGTCTGTATTTGCGCAATGAGGATACTTTATCAGTTGTGATGTCGGGAAACGTCTCCGTGTCTCATGTTAGTGGTCATAGTTATTTGCAGATAGTTTCCTAGTAGTTGGCGCGGCCTTTGTGTGGGTCGAAACATTTAGAATTGTGTGCGAGAGCCAGCTTTTCACGGCCAATGGTGTGCTTAAGACGTCTCTGCACAGTGCTAAATTATTTCTTTATTGACAAAGATGCCAGAGTATTAACTTACGGTGCTTACCATACACATAACAGCAGACTCATTTTCAGCATGAGTGCCTTTTAAAGCTGGGTACAACACCGAATTTTGACCACGTTAGCGTTATAGATTGCAATTCGGCTACCTTGAAACAAATGGACCACCTATTCAGAAAGCATCAATACTGTTTACTACAGATGATGTAGGACCACTTATCACTAACCATAATGGCCGTCTTTGCAGCTAAAACGCCTGGTGTTGATATCAGGCTAGGTAGAAAATAGCTTTTTTGCAAATCAACTTGTAACGATAAACCGGACAAAGTGACGCTAGGAACTGCAACTTGTCCGGTTGTTCATACACCATATTGGCTTTCTTTTTTCTGCACAGTGTGTGAAACTCAAAGGTGTATTATTATAGTTGGCAGTGGCGGCACCACCGCTGCAAGTGATGGAGTCGGAGCATGTTAACCTTTTCCCCTACTGGGGCAGCACGAAACAGCCTGACATGGCCAGCTGACCGCTTTGAAAGTTCTCTTTCCATCCCTCACTTTGCCAATTGAAAGCACCATAGAAAAAAACCCAAGAGCAAATCCAGACTTTCTTTGTAATCTCCACTTCTTCTCGTCTGAGTAAATCGTAAATATGACCACCTCCTAGCCCACATTTATTCAGGCACAAATCCAGCCCCAGTCACAGGTTTCTGCATTATTTTTCACCTCCTGCGATCCCTGATCACTTGCATGGCTGTAATTAAGGACCGTAGCAGCCTTGTGGGGTGGAAGGTCTTTATTTTTGACTTCTCTGTTCCTTTTCCTAAAATAAAACCGAGTGAAGGTCATGGCTGGAGGTAGCTTTGCTCCCTTGCTGCTCCAGCGAGCTGTCAGTGTGCACTGTCTCTAATTATTGTCCTTTTTGTGAACTCCCCGATTATGCTCCTTATTTAGTCATTAGTTGTGTGCTTCTTAATTACAGGCTCTCTTTCAACCCATGAACACTACCTCCTTACCAAACTGCAGCAACATGACTGCACATGTGAATCCTCTATAGAGAAATGCTTTACAAAGTGGCATTCATGAAGCATAGTCAAGTCAAAGTCATTTACAAGCAAATATATGGCACGGAGGCAAAGTGGTTAGCACGCCTGCCTCCCCGCAAGAAAAATCACCCATGTGATTGATTCCTGCCCAGGGTCTTTCTGTGTGGATTTGGCATGCTCTCCCTCTTGTCCTTGCATGTGTGGGTTTCCATGGGTACTCTGGTTTCCTCCTGTCGCCAAAACACAGGCAATTGGGCATGAGTGAGCGTAGCTGGGATAGATTCCAGTGCCTCTGTGACAGTGAACAGGATAAGTGGTAGATGGCCCAATGGATGGCTGGACAAAAACATAAGTTATATGAGTTTGATCCAAGCCTCTATAACCCAAATACCGTTGAGCTTTTGCATAATGGTAACTTGCTACTTTGCAACTTTCTTTCCGGCCAAAAAAATTGCCAATTATTTAAATTATGTGTAGAGTACACATTAATCTGTAAAATGTTTGCGAACGGGCTGTGTATAGGAGGTTTGATTAAATTAAATAAACAACAGTATTGCACTGTTTTGCCCATAAAACATCTTGGTTTGCTTGGGGGGAAAAAAGCTGTTGCTATACTTTTCTCATAGAAGAAGGAAGTCGTTTTTACAACTATGATAAAGAGCGCTTATGAGAATCAGCTAAATGCTATTATTTAAGCTTTATTTAAGGTATAGACTCATTTGCACGACTTTCTTGAACAATGTTTGGTTGCACACAAGTCTGTTTTTGTAGGGACATTGACTGTTAGCCCCTAAACGTGATGCTTAAAACAAAACGAAATGTGATCGGTTGTGTTACATGTCAGTCAGATGCCCTCTAGGCCAATTAACACAGCTATGTAGCACATACTTCTTCTTGTCAGTGTGAAAGTCTGGCTATGGAAGACTAGGAACAGCATAACATATCAGCTCGTTTAGCACAGCTGTACATCGTTTCTGTCAAATGTGTAGACTTGTGAAAATAATACTGTAACTAACTCTTGACAGGTGATTTTATACTTTTGCTTCTCACTTTTGTTCATTATGTGCAACTTTTCATGAATAACTGTGGAAATTTGCTTATTCAGTCACAATACTTTCAGCGAGGTGAGGCACTAATGTATGTGAGCAGTTGGTGTTGAGACTTCATCTCAAAGGTTTTCACTGGGATTGAGGTTTGCGCCAAGGTCAAGGAAACTCAAGGTCTTTCATGCCAAGCTTGACAAAATTTATTGGGTCTACTTTATACACAGGGGCCTGGGAAGGGGAAATGTTAATGCTACAGTATATAGTACATCCTAAACAACTGTGGGCTTCCATTTTATGGCAACAGTTTAAAAACGACACACTTATGTGGGTGTACTGGTAAGGTGTCCAGAAACTTTTTCGGAATGTCTTATATTTTATTTTAGTTGTTCTTCTTTGTAGGGCGGCAAAGTGGTTAGCACTCCTCACAGCAAGAAGGTCATGGGCTTGATTCTTGCCCAGGGTGTTTCTGTGTGGAGTTTGCATGTTCTCCCCGTGCTTGCGGGGGTTTTCCCTGGGTACTCTTGTTTCCTCCCGCCTCCAACCACATGTGATTGGGCATAGGTGAATTGGCTACTTAAATTGTCCATAGGAGTGAATGTGCGTGTGAATGGTTGTCTGTCTCTAAGTGTTAGCGCTGCGATTAATTGCCAATTGTCCAGGGTGTACCCTGCATCACGTCCTAAGTTAATTTGGATAAACTCCAGCGCCCCCACGACCCTGAACAGAAGCGCTAGATGAATGAATAAATGAATGAATGAATGAATGTTCTTCTTAGTCTTCTTTTTTTTATATAAAAATAAAAATAAAAATTAATGTTCTTCTTTGTCCTGTGACTAAATATCTCTGAATTGAACTGAACAATAGTAGAAGAAGAAGAATCCTCTCTTGGTGAATGTCAGCCCTTTCGGTCTGTCTCTCCTGATCTTTCAGTGGCTGCTGCCGTTCTCGTGTTTGACTGGCACCATGCCTTCACACACTGTGTGCTAGAGTTAGGTGACCTCTGTCAGCGCTCCTCACCCTATTCATTCATCTCCCCCCCAGGCCCTGTCAACAGTGTGTGTTTTCACGAACATGCACTCAGGAAAACACACCGAGTGAGAAAGAGAGAGCGAGGGGGTGAGATAGAGACCGTTGTAGTAAAAACAAGGCTTTTCTTTAAAAATGACCATTTTGTATTTGTCAGCAGGATTCTATGCTGGTAGGTGAAACAGTAACGTAATCATGTAGCATGTATTGCTGCCTCACAGGAACCATGGCTTGATCCTCAGCTTGGGTAAAATGACACTGCATACACGGTAAATATGTTGTTGTTGTGTTTCTGACCAATGAATTTGTCCTACACAAAATGCAGCAAGGTTTTTCTATGTGCGTATCTTGGACTAAGCAAAGAATCTATGCACAACCCAATTTCTCACCGCTCCAAGGTCTGTGGTTCGATACTATGCTTGGGTTTCTGTCTAGTTTAAGTTTTATATTTTCTCTGTGTTTTTTCCACCCCAGAAAATCTCCGTGATATATCCTGGTGGATTAGCTATGCAAAAATTACTTTAAAAGTTCAGACTGGCGACAGAAGGTCTGGATTTCATAGCAGCATTTATCGTTACAAAGGTGTCTGATGGTTATGTTAAGCAACCAATCACAGTTTTTTTTTTTGCATCATATTTAGGGGAGTGAAAAACAGACCGGAATTCATGCAATTAAGTCTATACTCGGATCTTCACATCATTTGGAAAATCCAGCTGATCCTGTTTTCAGATAAAGTGACCCTTGTCTCCTGGAAATCCAGTAAAATCCAACCAATCAGATTGACTTTAAAAATCTTAGCAGCATTTGAAATTTTTCAAGTGTTTAATTATCGGCCGAAGTTCAGCCGACTGTTCATAGGCGTGGCGTCTGAGGCTGAGATTACCGTCACCCAGCCCAGATTAGCCTGCTTTTTTACAAACTCCACATAGCTAAGTGTAAACATTTTTACACATAATAATTTCCTCCTTCTCTTAAGCTTTGTTAACTAAAGAAGGTTAATTCTTAAGTCTGTAATACCGCATTACTTTTAATGAGGTACATTTCTATTCTAATTCAGTATATTTGCACAAGATCTAAAATTGAAAACCAATGTGAGGGTAAACTATGTGGACGTTGTGAATAAAACATGATGTCGGTAGGGCAGATGGTGTTGGCTGAGCCGGAGTACTACACCTAATACTGCGTAGTCCATCAGTGCATGTATGCGATTGGGGGTATGTTAAGCATGCATGCGTGTTTTTGTGTATTTGAAATTTGTGTACACAGATAAACATGCTGTAAATTCTTGTTGAAACAGTGCCAAGTCAAGCATCTTGGAGAGCCGGGCTGTGCACCTTCGTCCGTCTCTAAATCCGCAAATCTCACACTGCTTAATTCGCCCTCTCAGAGAAGCGTCCCAGCTGAGTGCTGTTGACTTTATCCTCTCCAAACAAGACAAATAAACTGGTCAGAAACAGAGAGCACTATCTAACACGCACATCTTCTTACACAGCTTTGCTCGGAGAAAGAAGGGATTAGGGATGAGAAGTGCACCGTGCAGCTTCGGAAAACATGCTGCTCAACATACTGCCTGGAACGCTTCGTCAAGGATTGTTTGAGGAGAACGATGTGGTGAACTGAATGTATAGTGGATTAACTCTCCAGTTTATCCTTACGCATCGCTTCCTGCTGGCAACTATGGTTTTAGATACAAATGAAATGTGATTGTGAAATATGTGAACCCTCCAAAATGCACTCAGTGTGTGCGCGGTTTAAATCTAATTATTACCCAGTCTGTGTTTTTTTTTTGTTTTGTTTTTTAGCTATGAGTGCAGCAAATGTACATTGAGTGAGGAGGTCTTGGCCTTTTTCCGAGTGAATTTCATTTGCAATGTGAACTTAAGTCAATCATATAACAAACCGGAGAGTAAACATACACATGACATGTACACTACATAGCGAAAGTTTGAAGAGACGTGTCCTGCACAGAAGAGTCACGACTCTGATTCTAGGCACTTGGATTAACTGGAACACCAACTGCAGCCCTGGCCTATGGCTGAATTAACCCTAATCCTGGGTGGCCCGTTGGCAGAGAGGTTAGCTGTAACATCTCGCTCAAACCGAAAGGCAATCTTCGGATGGCGAGACGTGATCCAAGCGATGCACGAGATCCAGGCGCAGGTTGAGTGAACATCGTCTTTATTTAAAGTGCACAACTCAGCTATAGACACCAACGTGAAGCAATGAGACATTTAATGAACCGCGCTGGTCTTATGCCAGCGCCCTCTATTTAAACTAAACATCATTAACCTGACAAAACATATACAGTTGTGCATGGTTAGGTGTGGGCGTGGTCATGGGTGTGTGTGCGTGTGTGAACAGAAGCATGTGGGGTCATGTGAGCAGCAAAACAGAGAAACACACACACACACACAGTCTAGTAGCGTCTTCCGGTGGACGACCAGGCCAAAGCCCTTTACTGTTACATTGGAACTCCTACCTCACATTGAAGATGGTCATGGCTTTGATTCCCACCTAGGGTCTTTCTGTGTGGAGTTTGCATTTCCTCGCTGTGCTTGTGTGGGTTTTTCCTGGGTACTCTTGTTTCCTCTTGTCTCCAAACACATGCGGTTGGAAAAGCTGTTTATTGACTAAATTAGAAAGGTAAAGTTTAAATAATACATATGGACAACTGTACTTATTGTAGATAGTATTTATATGCAACCAACCCCCCTGTACACTTTCTGTCTCTCCCTCACCCCTATTTAAAGTAAACTTTCGGGCAGTCGTCAAAGCATTTCACTGTATGTTGTACTACGTATGATGTTTTGAACTTTGAACTTGGACGTGATGAATAAATACAAATACAAGTGGACTCCAATTGCAGTGTGAAAGTCATCCAACTTTGAATTATTTTAATTAATTTATTTTATTTTTTACATATTTTAAACATTCTGCTAAACTGAGCTAAAATGGACCAACTTTAAATTTACTGTCAATATAAGAAAACAAAGCAAAAGTATTGGGTCACCTAACCATCACATCCATGTGTTTTTTTTTTTTTAACATCCAGTTTATTTCAGATTGCCTTTTCTTACTCTTATAATAACTCCCAAACTTCTGAAATTGATGTCCATACAGATGTTGGAGTGTTGCGGTGGGAGATTTTCATTCAGCGACAAGAATTATTAACTCTGTTTGATGATGACGTTGGGACGTTCGTGTTCTCTGTCATCCCAAGGGTTAGGGCTCTGTGCAGAACACTGAAGTTCAACAACACCATCTTTGACAAAAAATGTCATGGGCTTGTTATGTGGGAAGGGTGTCTGGGCCTCTTAATCCCACTAAATGAATAATGTATTATTTATTCATGTTTATTATACTTTATTAATCCCTAGAGGGGAAATTGGGTAGTTTTCACATATCCCAGTTTATCAGGAAGCTGGGGTCAGACCACAGGGTCAGCCAGAGCCTGCGGCAGCCCTGGAGCAAGTGGAGTTTAAGGGCCTTGCTCGACGACCCAGTGATGGTAACTTTCCAGTAATGAGGCTTGAACCCCGACCTTCTGATTATTTACCCAGAAACTTAACCGTTGATTCACCACATCCCCTTTTGGAACATACCATTCCAGACAGCTGTGTGCTTTCAACTTGTGGGCAAACGTTTGGGGAAGATGCACTTACAGTAGTTTGGTGTTCTGGTAAACTGTCCACAAACTTTATTCCAAACAGTGTATACTGCAAGCAACAGGCATAGTGAGTTCTTTTGCGCACTCGTGTGAGTGTGTGTGTGTGTGTGTGTGTGTGTGTGTGTGTGCGCATGTGTGTGTGTGTGTGTTAGGTTGCGCTAACACGAGAACGCTATATTTATAACCCAAGAAAGACTGCAGAGCTTGTTATTGCTAGTTTTATTCATTTTACTTTTACAAAGAGTATGAAGTGTTTGTACTGTTGTCCCTAGCAACAGTGGTACCGCTTTTCTGTTCAACTGATCAAAAAAAAAAAGAAAAGATCTAGATATAGCAGTAGGTCAGTGATGTTTAAAGCTGCATGGTGTCTCCGTGTTCATGTAATCAGTGATAGAAGTGAACCGCGTTGACATTCACAGACCTATTGCAGATTATGCCATGTCCTACACAGGTGCCTTTTGCCACTTGAGGCACTGGGTCTGCTGTTACAAGCCACACCATTAAGGACAAATGGTTAGCTGACTGGTTGGTGCAGCTGAGTCCCCTTTGCCTCAGCTGGACGTGGCTCAGATGTGTGTGTGTGTGTGTGTGTGTGCATCTCCTCTGTGCCACCAGACATCTCTATTAAATCCTATTTGGGCATGCATACCTTTTTATTATTCTGATTTAATACAACAATGCATCCAATATCCATTCTGCTTCCTTCACTTCTTATTTATGCCACTTTGCCAGCGTCCCCTTTCCTTCGCTTCACTAGCCTGGATTGCAGCACAATGGATATTAAATCAGATTTATCGTGAGGATATAGAATAGTGTCTGACCAGCAGCACGACCATCTCCTCTCTCTCTCCCTCCTTGCTCACCTCTAGAGCCGAGGGTGACAGTGCGACAATCGCAAAATTGATGGCCCCTCAATTTTCTTGGCAGAATTGGTTATACTCCAAATCGGAATGACACCAGTCCGAAATGGAATTAGGGACAGAAGGCTAAACATGTCGTGTTAGAATAACCGAAGAGACCGCCGAATATTTAGGAGCAGAGGAGAGTGTTCTTCCCTGACCGCAGCTGCTTATCAAGCTGTCATGTTGATGTGATTGTGGAGCGGAGGGCCTGGCGAGAAGGCTGGGGGGGGGCGGGGGGGGGGGGGGGGGGGGGACGGGGGGGCGGGGC
>JAOUQX010000030.1:20267391-20279285 GCA_028566295.1 Liobagrus marginatus
AAATGTATAGGAATCAGTATTCAGATTTGAAATGGAAGTGGGCATGGTCTAAATTTAGTAGGATTCAATTATTTCTTTTTCTTATTATTAAATTTTCTCTATTATTTGAGTTTTTATTTTTTTTTAAAAAGAAACATTTGAAACGTTTGCATGCTACAAAACAGAGTCGGTGGAACAACTTCATTCATTCATCTTTAGTAAGACTTTTTCTGGGTCACGGTTCTAGTGAAATACTGTTTTTATTTAATGATGGTGAAGGATGACATGGCAGAGGTAAGCTGCCCTTTGCACAGTGTGGTCTCTGTGAGTTATTTTGAATGGCAGCTCTAAAAAAGACACATCTTTTTTTTGCAGTTTGTATAAAGTCATGGTACAAATATAGACTTTTTTAGAGTGCTTTTTTAGGGTAGGTAACGTTCTGAAATCCTTTATGTTTCCCAGATTCCATTTTTTTTTATACCTAATAAGTTAATAGAACAAATCTGGGTTTTGTGCATTTACATATGGCTTTGACTGTAATGAACTGGTCAGCAAAACTGAATACAGATAAAATGGAACTATTTAAATGATATTTCATACTGCGTAAATAAAATAAAACACAGAGTGGGAAAGAGTTTAAATGCACTTAGGGCCTTTTACCTTAACTCTGAAATGGAAATTTGCAGGCTTAAACGAGTTCTGTTCTTCAATCTAGGCTATATTTCATAACCTTTTTTGGTGAAAATTATATTTAAAACTGACTGACAGCATTGGCCCCATTGTGTATTTCCCTGATAGCAAATAAGTAATAACCAACGGCTATTTTCTTACTTACCATTCTCTCTGACCCACATACTGCTGTGGAATGATGTGATGAACAACTTCACCTTGAACAGGTCTCTCAGCCGTCACATGTCACAGGTTTACAAAAGCATTGAATGGTTTTGACTATTTATGGCCTATATTTTAAAATTCTTGACACTCACTATTAGAATTTTAGACCACTTTTGACCCACAATACACAAATTCAGCCATGGTTGTGTTGGGAGAATGTCTACGTATACATGCAGCAATGGTTTGCTATTGAAAATGCTTTTTTTTTATGGTAAAAAAGTCAGTAATCATAAACCAGGATGTAAGAAATACATAGATGATGTACTGCACCCACTCGGATTCTGCAGTATGGAACCAGTATACACTGTGCTATATCATAGACCAGTGGGACTGGCATGGAGAATCAGAATAAAAAAGCAGAAGGAAGATTTTCTTTTCTTTTCTTTTTTTTTTTTTAAATGGAAGTTCTATAAGCATTATGTTCTTTGTCGTGTGCTTTATATGTACGTATAGATATTATTTAACAAACCCTGAGTAAATGTCATTTGGTTGATGGTTTAAACAGTTACGGTGTATTCCATAAAGACTCGATGGGGTATTGTCAACAGGAAAATGAGAAACAAGAGACCAAAAACTGCAGATGAGATAAAGGCCACTTTCAAAGAAACCTGGTCTTCCATACCACCTCAGCAGTGCCACAGACTGATCGCCTCCATGCCAGGCTAAATTGATGCAGTAATTACAGAAAAATGTATTGAGTACATATACAGTAAATGTACGTACTTTCCAGAAGGCCAACAATACATTAAAAATGTTTTTTTTTTATTGGTCTTATGAAGTATTCTAATGAGTTGGTGGGTTTTTTATTAAATGTGTCCAAAATCATCACAATTAAACGAACCAAAGACTTCAAGTACTTCAGTCTGTGTGCATTGAATTTATTTAATACACGAGTTCCACAATTTGAGTTGAAATACTGAAATAAATGAACTTTTCCATGACATTCTAATTTATTGAGATGCACCTGTATATTAATAGAGGGTCTGATTTTTTTTTTTCCATTTCCTTTACATGGCAGCGAACAATTTTCACAGAAAAGTGCGATTTGAACAACATAACCAACGAGTAATCCACTCTATGGATGAAGTTTAGTTTCAATTACAGGACAAATCACCCTGTGAAGTATCAGGCTCCATAATATATCCCATTTCACTGGTTATCTGTCTCCTTATCTATAATGGAAGGTCAATTCATTCCAATAAAACTGAAAAAATTGTTCTATATCTTAATGTTTTTATGTAATGTATTACGATTTTTATACGTTACTTGCTTAAAGTTACTGCAAAGCCGGCCATCAAATCATTTTGTTAATTTTCAACATTGACATTAATGTGCATGAAATGCTGTAAACATGGAGATGGGTAGAGTGAGAGAGCTTTTTTAAAAAGGGTAATATTCTGATAATAGTGGCTAGCTAAGTGCACATATCGTATCAGATGGTCCGTGGACGAAGGATCTTAGACTGGGGCAGATGACACCATAATTGCTTGCGTTTCTCAAGGTTTGTATTTAACAGATTTTATATTTGAAGCTTTGACTTTGTCTGAAAAAAGGAATTAAGAACAAACATTCACTAAAGTCCAGTCCAGGATGTCCTATATTATGCAGTGAACCAGCTTAGTATATTCTCTCTGTGATTACTTGAGTAAAAAAAAAAAAAAAAAAACAGTTTTAAAACACAATGGAGTGTGTTAACATGACCTTGCAGTGTTGTTGCACAGGTGTTTATTCTTGTAGCAGTGACCTTAATCACAGCTTCTTCAGCTGCAATTTAGCTTTTTTCTCATGTTGACTGGTCACTCACAGACAGAACCCCTTGTTTCATTCACTTACCTTCTGACAAGATCCCTGTCCTGGTTCAGGTGCTGTGTGTGTGTATGTGTGTGTGTGTGTGTGTGTGTGTGTGACAGCCTCTACTGCATAACTGACTGGAGCTTCAGCCTCAGAAAATAAAGGGCTGAAGAATCAATAGCTAATTGCCAGGACAGGCTCCCAGAGGAGAGGCAGCTAGACCCCAGCTCTGATTGATCCAGCCGAGAAAATGATTGGGCTGTGGGTGACACTAATACCAGCAGGTAATTTGTAGCATAATGCCATTTTGTGTGCACTAGGCTTTCCCGGCTCTCACATGCCGACCCCCTGTTCCCCTCTCAGCGTGGCCTTTTACTTTCACAAAGCCTCATTATCAAACCTTCAGGCCAGCTCCGCTAGCTAAATGAAGGCCTTCACATGTGCTGTATAATATCTGAGTATGGACATCCGCGCCACTTGTTTGGATTGACTGCTGTATAAATCGTTCTCGTTTGTAGAGTGAAAAATGTAAACTTCCATCAGGTTATGTAGTGACATGAGGAGAACTGATTCTTTTATTTGTTCTCTTGTATCACAGACTTTTCATTTTCTAACATATCTTTATTGGTGTTATGCCTTTAGAACACTGTAAATGTACATATCTGCACACATTCGCAAAACAATTTACAAAGTGGCCAAATATATTCTATAGAAATAGAAAAATAGAAAAAAAATAGAAGAAAAAAAAAACCACATAGCCATGACATTAAATTATGTAATAATGTACAGCATATGTATTTCTCATAATAGACCCACACATTTCTTATTATTATAGATTAGCTAGAAACCTTCTAACTATGCTTCCGTCAGTGTCACCATTTAAAATAAACTACAAAAACACATTCCTGGTGTCATAGAACTCAGAAGATTTCCTCCTCACTACATTATGTAAGTTTCTCAAGAGCCATACTTGATATTAAGTCAATGCATGACATTAAATTTTCAGCCAGTGTCCAAGAGAGGGGTAAAAGATATCATGAGCCAGAACAGTTATATTCTCTTTGGCCAGAAACTCTATACATTTGCATTAATGTAATTTTGCAGTGGGAATTGAATTTAGGATCTTCAGATGAGCAGTCTAACACCTTAACCACTGAGCTACCACTTCGTAGCCACAGTATATGAGGTATGATCAGTCATAATATGATTAATAATATATGAGTGCAATTAGCAGTTTTTTCTTTTTTTTTTTTTTTTTTTTTAACACTTTTGGTGTTGGCGTAATATATTGAAAATGTCGCGGTGGAAAAAAGACATTTATGGAAAATTTGAATTTATCATTAATTAAATAGTTACTGTTGAATTAATTCACTCATGTGCAACTAAAAGTGCTAGCCTTGATAGTTTTAGTAAAACTAAAAAATATCTTCTTTTCTTTGTAATGAACTCGTGTTTTCTGATTGTCACCTCCGGGGATATTTCTCCATCATGAACAATTACTACAGAAGTTGATTCTAAACTTTCTTAAACAACAATTTTTAGTATGTTCTACATATTTTAAATATGCTATTTATAATTGTTTCAAATATTTCTCCTTCAAATAGTGGTCACAGTTTTTCATTGATATATATATATATACTGTATATATACAGTATAGATAGATAGATAGATAGATAGATAGATAGATAGATAGATAGATAGATAGATAGATAGATAGATAGATAGATAGATTTTTTTGGGGGGGGCTAAAACACATTTAACAGAAACTGCAATGGCTTACTTTGATCAATAGCTACTTCCGAGTGCCAACGATCTTTGGCGCTACAAACTTTTTTATTGTAACAAAAGGGTGAAAACTGTCTTCCTGATAGGATTTTGTCGTTAGCAATGGTGGTGCCTCAGCTAATACATAAATCCTCTGATGCATTATCCTCAAGAGTGCTACTTGATGTTAACTGAATTACTTTCACCTGAAGGTAGTTTTTCTTTTTGGTACTTGAGTGTGCTCAGATTTCATAAATGTCTCCTATCGCACACGCACACACACACACACACACACACACACACACACACAAGCACAAACACAGCTGGCTGGCTGAAAGAAAACTTCAGCACAGCCAGGGGTCTGTTCTCACCCTGAATATGTGCTTACTCTTATTCTCATTTACTCTCATCAACATTCAAAAATGGCTATAATATCTGCACTGCCCCTTAAATCGGAAGAGCCACCAAACCATTTATGCAGCTATATTTCTCGATTCAAAATACGTACAGTTTTTTTGGCTTATTTTCCCTCTTATTTAGATTAGAATTCAATTCTCTCTAGATTTCTCTTCATCTGAATATATTTTACTATGGATATAAATCAAATCAGATGGTTTGATAGGTACGGCCACTTCACTTTACAGTTAAATTGCATCATTTTCGTACACTCAGATAGACTCCCTGATTCCCTTTTTTACTTTCTGTCTCGGTCCTGGCTGGTCCTGGATGAGTGCTAAAGAAAATGGCAGAAGAACTCCTAGACTTGCAGATGACAGTCAAGCAAGTACACTGTGTTAGACGTGAGGACTCGTGCGGTGGGTCTCTCCCTGTGGGTGTTCCGCTACACAGGCTCTGCTAATCTGTGAGAGTCTTTCTATTCTCTTCTTATCCCAGTCGCCACCAGAGCGCTGAGCGTGTACTCGATTAACCTACCCCTTCTTGTTTCCAGAGACTGAGGAAAAGTGAAGCGTTGAGGGATGTATAATGAGAAAACTATCTGGCTGTCCCTTTTAGTTCCTACGTCCCATGTCTCTGATGCCCCGAACCTTTTTAGAAGTCTCTTTACAGTCCCTACTTTCCACTTTACATTATCCGGCCTCATTGTTTCACAGGAATGTTTCCCGCCAAGATAACTAGATTAAATGTGAACCAAAGTCCCTGCAAGAGGTCTTAAAATGTTCCGGATGAAATGGAACGAGAACAGGAGACTCTAGAGAGATAAAATTCCCATTGCCTGGCCTTAACTTTGAGGTGAGGTAGAATATAATTTCATCAGCATGGCAGGCCAGGAATCAGTTAAAAAACAATTCTGTCTCCCAAAGGTACAGAGGTTTAACTGGCCTGTGCAGTGGGAAAGGAGGCCTTTAACGCTCCATTGAAGCTTGCAAAGGTTTTCACACTCTCAGCTTTTTCCCGGCTGCCTGGCACCACCTCTGGATGATTAAGCACTCCCCCAGGAAGTACTGGAGCATTAAAAGAAATGTGAGATCATCTTGGAGATAGATGGACATAGGAATGATTGCACACGTGATAGTACACTTATTCTTACACTTACTAACTACTAAGGGTGCTAAAGGAATGTTGGATTTTGAATTCTCTACATTTTTTAAGCAAACAAGCTGAATATAGAATCAGGACCTAAGCCTGTCATCAACCACTTAAATTCCGTAGCTGAAAGTTTTCCAGTTTTTGTGTGTCAGTTCAGATGTCAGCTATGACACTTAGATAAAAGGAAGGGCTCATACAAAAAAAAAAAAAAAAAAACTACAGCTGTCAAGATCACTTTTCAGTTCTCTCCTTTTTCTATTGATGGATTCTCCAACTCCCTCTGCAGTCCCTTTCATCCATGCTAACACTTCTACCTGTCTTAAACTAGTTATTTGGTATATAGGAAAAGTACAGTTGTGTGAAGACAAGCTTGATCACCAAACTCATATTGGAGACCGTTCAGGGTCGGTGCAGCCAGCTGCCTACTAGTACATCATTTTAAATTACATCAGCACAGCCTGTTTGAACAAAGAAATTATCAAAAATAAACCAAATGAAGGCTTCATGTCTTTCTGTAGAGAGTGTATGGCTGTAGGAATTGGATGGGATTGCTTAGCTCTTGACGCATGCAGCATGTTTTCCTTGGGGTATGAAGACTTTGATTGCGTATTGATCTGAAATGGAAGTTTCCTGTGAGTGTGAGATGATTTCTGGAGCAAGTTAAATTTACTTTGCATGGTGGTGAAGTTTGAAGGGTTGCTCCAGGCTTAATCTGGAGATTGGGTAAATGTCTGTGTGGAGTTTTGCATGCCTTTATCTGTGTGGGTTTTCATCTTTGTTCTGGCTTTTATTCCCACCTTGAAAACCTCAGCTAGAGAATATTATATTATTTATAAATTATACCGATTTTATTTTTTGCTAAATGAATATGTTTTTAGTGTCCTGAGTACCGGGATCCCATCCAGGGTGTTTTCCAGACCATGCCTAATGACAGCCATGAATATGATTCAGATCCAGTCCAAGGATTAAACACTGTTTAGGTGTGGTGGCTCAATGGTAAAAGGCTCTGGGTCAGTGATCAGAGGGCCGGGGGTTCCCGGCAAGCTACCATCATTGGGTCCTTGAACAAGGCCCTTAACCTCACCTGCTCCAGGGGCGCCGTTTGTTCTGGCTGACCCTGCGCTCTGACCCCAGTGTTCAAATTCATATGCTGGGATATGTGTAATAAAAACATTTCACTGCGTGTATGTGTATGTGATAAATTGGATCTGAAAATGAAAATGAAAATGAAATGAAAGGATAAAGTCCTGAAGCTAAATAAATGAATGAATAGACAAATGGACAAATCCATCAACTTCACATGATCACACAAGCTTAAAAAGTTAGTATCCTTAAAAACTGATGCTCTCCAATAAGATTTTGCTGATGTCTCTACATACACACTATTTTTTATTTATTACCAGACCAAACACGGGTTAACAGGTTTGTGGAGAATGGCTCTGCCTCTGTTCATTAGGCTATACAAAGTGTTTATTAATTGTCTGTTTAGCCCAGCCACTAAGCTACCATTGAATAAAGAAAGGAGTGCTAACATGCTGGGAATTGTTCAAATAAAGCTTGAATCCACGATTTTGTGTTGTAGGAATTGAAAGAATAAAAAATCAATAGCATGAAAAGATGGTTAGACCGGTTTTACTATATTGACTATACACTCACTGAGCACAATATTTTGAATCTATGATTCAGTTTTAGAACAACCTCAGTTCTTTATGGTATAGATTTTACAAGGTGTTGGAAATGGTGCAGTATTTATAAAAGAAGTAGCCTTCATAAAATGGTTATATTATGGCCATGAAAAACAACCAGAAATAGTCCTAAGTTGTAGCCTTCAAACCATGTTCTGCAAAGTTCAAGGAGCTTAGTGTGTGCCAAGAAATCATTAAACACACCATCACACCACCAGAAGCAGCCTAAACTTTGACAAATAAACTTTGAACTTGAACTCGAACTTGAAACTGTCGTCAAAATGCAGATTGGGTCAACGAATTATAATCGAGCCTCGCGTTAGTTCAGGCAGGTGCGACAGTCGAAGCGCAATCAGCGACAGCCAGCCGTGTCGGATCCAGACGCCAATCACAGTGTCCCTTTAAAGCACAGCCTTTTTCCCGTGTCAATCGCTAGCCGCAGGGCGTTCAAACACCCTCTCCCGCCTTTTCTCCACCAGGCAAACCAAAAAAGAAAAAGAAAACAGCAACAAACCTGTACCTCACAACCAAACAATTCAAGGAAGATCTAGTCAAGCGTGCAGCTCCTCCCGCGGGCGCAGCCTCCAATTCCCCGCTCATGCGGTGGTCAACACGCAAGAAACAAGCACCGGATCCGTTCTGCACCCCAGGGGGTCTTGACTCGCAGCTCTCACCGCCCGGTCCAAGCAAGGCATTCGGACGGGCGCGGGAGTCCACGCAGAACGGATCCATACCGCCAAACCTAACCGTAAGCATATCTGGTAATAAATAGCATCGATGCAAGCAACCTGACTGAAATTATTATTATGGAGAAAATACTGACCCTGCTTTCTGCCTGTTTATAATAAATTGGGATGTATCCGTCCAGGCAACTTTCAGCTGTCCATGTTTGGTTTGCCTATGTGGACTGTAACCTCTGAATTCCGTTTCTAGGCCCCAGTGGAATATGGTGTTACATTTCAATGCTGTTGCCCTTTAATATAATGCGAGGTACTTTTCAGAACACCATACTAGTAAAGACTGGAGTTACTGTAGCCGTCCTTTCAGCTTGCACCATTCTGACCATTCGTCTCTGACCTCAGCAATGCGTTTCTACACATGCAACTACCTCTGATTTTTATGATTTAAAATTTTTCACATCAATCTGTGTAAACTCTAGAAATGTGTTGCGTCTGAAACTCTATTGGTTTAGAAATACTTAGACCAGCTTATCTGGCACCAACACCATATTATTTATAGTCAACCAATTACAAACTTAATTAACTTTAGCTTTTAATCTGTCTAGCCGGTGATTGGATGCTTGGATAAATGTACAGAAGTACAGATGTTCCTAAAAAGTGGTAGGTCAGTGAGTGTATACAGTATGTGTAAAAGCAGTAGAGCTGCACAATAGGTCTCCAGCACAGAAAAGTCAGTAGTTAATACAATTATTTATTTATTTCATGAAATCTTCCCCGCTGCTTTAACAGATGCTAGGGCGGATTTTGAAAAAGCACTTTAAGGCACAATCAGCTAGAGTAAAAGTAGAGACCTGCCACAACTGTATTTCCCTAATGTTTTTCTACAAATCACATCGAATTGCTGTTGCGTCTTTCGTTTGTCAAGATGCATGTAAGTTTATTTGTTCCCCAGGGGGACGGGGATGACAAGTATGCCATTGCAGTTTCAGACACAAGTGAAAAAGCCTCTTAATTACTTAGTGAGCCTTTTACAGTTTCCACCATCGTAGTTCTGAATGTCAAACGTGATTTCCAGACAGCTCTCCAGAGAGAAGCGTAAATCCTTGCTCGACTTGCTTTATGTGGGGAAATGCAGTTTTTCAGCACGACTGACAGTCTCAACTGTGACAAAAGCAATGTAAGTGGGTAGCATTTAAAATATATATATATATATTTTTGCATTAGCAGCATGTATCAGAGGAGAAATATTTTTTAGTTGTGGTAACTGAAATCTGATAATTGTTTGATGCAGAGATTTACTGAACGATGTGCACTGTACTGTCAGGCAGCTGGGCCATGATGTACTTTCCTGAGCTTCACTTCCCATTCCCAAACCAGTAACCTACATCTTAGGGCTTGATAAACGTGAATGAATAATACATAACCAAGTGTCAGCAACTTCAGGTTAGGATTTATGCTGCCTCAGACTTGACTTTGGTGCACTCTGAATGAATTTTGGGCTATGACAGGACGGAATATTTTTTTAGATTAGGACTTTAAAGCATGCCATAGAGACCCCAGTCTTCTCCTCTCTTGGTTCTGGGTCAAATACTGTTAGCATGGAAAAGCTTTTTTCCTATGCTTTTTTAGCCCTTCCGGAAAGCTATATATTGGCACATTTATGATGTGCCTTAGGGCAGTGTTTTTCAGACTAGTCCTCAGGATCCCAGGCTGTTTGCTGTCTTACAAAAAGTCAATATATCTGATACATTTTGAACAAGAATCTTTAGATTTCATGTATTAGTGTTTTTTCATCATGGTCTTTGATCCGTTTTGATCATATGCACATCATTATATAGGAGGACCCGGATATGTTATATAACTGCTATTTATTATAATTGCAGTGGTTAAAACATGCATACAATAACAAAGCAGTCAACACAGAGTCACACAAAACCGAACAACACACAGTCATAGAACACACAACTGTGTAGTAAGGATGGGAATATCATTCAGATCTTCAATAAGCCCAGATACCTAATATGGCTTATTTTCATTTACAGGAACAAAACATTTACAAATTCATAATTTGGCAGAACCAGAGTATGTTTTATTTATCTTATTTATATAGCTGAGCAGTTCAAAGGCTCATGAGTAGCCGCTTGGCATTAGTGGGATTTGGACTCATCCTCATCAGTTGCCCAACATCTTCACTTTATGTTTACGTGCGGAAATCTTTAGTAAATGTTCAGCTAGTGTTTATATTATTTATACTGTACATTTTGTTATTTTGATAAGTTTTCTGCTTTACACATGCAAGTGATATCGACGATTCCCATGCGAGACTTATGCCAGTAAAATCTCTTCTTGACCCAGCAGTACATAACTAGATATGTAAGAGAAACAACATTTCTTTCTTTCTGTAGACAGTATCAGTTTATATTTGATTCAGATAGTATCCTTTTGTCATTTAGTGGTTAGCTAATTGGAGAAATGATTTTTTAGGCTCTGATTTAATTCTATAACAAATAATTAAGGCTCATTTTTGGCACGGTAAAAATACTGCGATGACCACTAATGACCCCTAATGAGTAATAGTCATGTTGTGGTTCATTTACAAATAATTACTTTGTAAAGTGGAAAGTAGGGGGTGGATTTATTGAAAATAAGATTTTGCTCATGCTCCCTGCTCTTAGTGCTCTTTACTGTGGCAAATCAGATCTCCAAGATAACCTAGTGATTTGTAAAGGGTTGTCTGATGAAAATATAACAATGGCGCAGTGGTGGCTCAAAGACTAAGCAGTCACTTTAGGATCGCTATAACTGCAAATATTAGAAGTCGACAATGTTACCAGAAAAGTTTGTTTAAAGTTAAAGAGGAATTTATGCCTCTTGGTTTATAAATGTCGTTCTGTATGGATCCCATTTGACCTTGGCTGAAGACAGTAACCGAGCACTTAGTACACTGCGCTTTGGCACTGTCTCAGAAATGCTTCAACATCATTGCTTCTCAGCTGACCTGTACAATTATTAGATTACGTTACTCCCAGCACACCTGATCCAGCTCATTACAATCTTGATAAGCAATGAGCAGGATCAAGAGAGCTCTAAGCGCTACCTGCACAGCCTAACTAAAATGTCCACAACTTGCACAAGTTAGACCTGAATCATAAGTATGCTTCCCGTAGGGATTCTTGCATCCTGTTCTTGAGCATGTTATTCAGGCCGGGCCAGCTGTTTAGACAATATACATGGTCGCCTGGAAAAAATCTTGAATTTGTCAAGGATGTAGATCACTTCACACTTCCTTCAGATTGCATCATCAGGGGAAATCAAGTCAAGACAATGCAGAGCGAGCGAAGTTTGTCTGTGGAATTTCTAAAGAAGGACGGTTTTATTTGTTACTGTGGACTCTGATCAATTTATATACAACTCCGTCTGTTTGTGGAGTGTTATTCCTATTTAAAGTTGAGTTTATTGGTCACATGCACATCATTCAGTACAACTCTTTGATTCCGCATATCCCAGCATACAAATTTGAACGCTGGGGTCAGAGCGCAGGGTCAGCCAGAAC
>JAOUQX010000030.1:20361574-20372722 GCA_028566295.1 Liobagrus marginatus
TGGATGGATGGATGGATGGATGGATGGATGGATGGATGGATGGATGGATGGATGGATGGATGGATGGATAGATGGATAGATAGATGGATGGATGGCTAGATAGAGTGAGCTCTTCCTCTATATCATAAACCAAGGTAAGGAGAACCCAGCTAAACAATCTTTTATATATTGTTTATTTATTTGGCTTATTTGGCTAAATTATCCAACATTAAATATCCTTTGTCAGAAAAAGTAGGTAATCCACTAGGAGCATAAGTTCAGTTAAAGGAGTAAGTAAAGTCAGGCTGTCAATCAAGGGGATAAAGAACTATTAAATGGTTTAGTAGCTCACCTGTGCTATAAGAATATTACCTTGGGTCTTCACCAAGAAGAGAACTGTACCATGCCTCAGTTAGAATCCTGAGGGCATCAGAAAAAACATTGTCGCTGCTCACCAGTCTGGAAATTCATAAATAGCTTTAAAACATTTGGAGGCAAATGTATAGAATAGGGAGGAGCTTATCTACAACGGTTACTTTTTAAAAGCTTAAAAGTCCAGCAAAATTATTCCAAAGCTGCATAAGTAATATTACGGAAACTCACAAAGAACCCAGGTTAACGTTTAAGGACCTTATATCAAGAAATATCAGCATTTAGGAGTTCTTTGCAAATTGACCACTAAACAAGAATGGTGGTCTTGGCAGGATAATGGGCAGGAAGCCACGACTCTCCATAAAGACACTGCTGACAGTCTGACGTTTACTAAGCATTCGGCTGCAAATGAATCCAAAATAGACTGGCAAGTGTAATGTTTGGCAGAGACCAAATCCTGAAGTCAGAAATAAGAACCCCATTCCTACTTTGAAACATGAGGTTGTTGGTGTCTTGGTTTGGGGCTCTACTTTGCTGCCTCTAGCCCAAAACAGCTTTATTGATTGACCTATGCATTCTGGATATTACCAGAAAACCTCTACATGAAACGGACACTGTATACACTGTACGTTTGTAATGCACAATAACATATTGGAAGTTTTGGGCACACCAAACCACAGTTGATACTTTCTGAGAATTGAATATTTAAAGCATCACAATCCCAGTAAGACGATTTTAACCTTGAGAACAGAAAATTTCTTTTCAATTGGTGCAATTACCTTGATTGCTAGTTTGCTACTGCCATTTGAATCCTCCTTATACAGTACTTGAATTTAATTTCTAGAAGAATTCCTGAACTAATCAAGTATGGTCCTTCAGCTAAGCACTGTCTGCCTTGTGTGTTGTAGTTCCAAGAATCAGTGGATGAAGGCTCGAAAGGCATCGTGGTGAACCTGACAGTGGATGATCGAGATGACCCCACCACAGGGGCTTGGAGAGCCATATACTCCATCATTAACGGCGATCCCAACCACAACTTTGCGATCCACACCAACCCAGACAATAACGAAGGCATGCTGTCTGTAGTTAAGGTACAAGCTCTTTTCTGTCATGCGGAACCAATTATCCAATTTAACATAAGCATTATATGTGAAGTCAAATCCTGTTGTCATTTTTTTTTTTTTTGTGACCAACTGCTATTTGTGTTTTTTTATGCATAATTGTTAACAGCATTGCACCAATTTAAACACTCATGTCTGCAAGTTATGCATGATTTCATAACCTGAATAGAAACTTCCGCAGTGGGCAAATCTGAATCTTCTTATATCATCACAGTCACCACATATAAGTCAAATAAGCAAGATATCTTCATTTGCATGCACATTCTTAGCAGCTCACCTGCAAATCTTGCCAAGTCTACCAGCACAAATAGTTTTTAAAACTGGGCTAATTTGCTTTACCATTTTTCTTCTTTCGCCCCTATCCAGCCTCTAGACTATGAAAGCAACAAGTTTCACACTCTGCTGATAAGGCTGGAGAATGAGGACCCTCTGGTCCCTGATGTCATATATGGCTCCAGCTCTACAGCCACTGTCTATATCAAAGTTGATGATGTGAATGAAGGACCGGTCTTTTTCCCTGATCCTCTGGTGGTCACTAAGCGGGAGAATATTCCCATAGGCAGCTTTGTGGCGATGCTGAATGCCACTGACCCAGATTACCCTCGGGTCCAGAGCATAAGGTAAGCGATGAGAATGAAATACAGATATGGTTTTAGTACATATTTAAACCGTATTCTTTTACATCGAGAAGCTTGATTGAGCAAATTAATGGTCTGCATGGTTAAGTTCAGAGTGGACTTTGACAAGGTCAATTACAATGACACCGCAAACAAATCAAAGCTTAGGCTGAGCATAAAAGCGCACCGTATCTGCCTCTTAGACGTCTTCCCATATGTCAGCTCTCACCTCTTCATTTTTCACTGTTCTTCTCTTGACAGTCTTACTGTTTTCTCCAGGAAATATTATCCCATTGCTCTGCATCAAAGGCTTTAGCCATCTGCTTGATCTATCATTTATTTGCCTGCCTAAACAATAGACCATCTTTTAAAGCTTTAATCACTCAAATAGTTTCTAGAATCCTGGAAAGATTGCAGCACTTACTGTGAAGTTGAGGAGACCATCATTTACCATCACGGATGGGGTAACGGCAGGGATAGATTATTGACTGTGTGTACTGGGCTTGTGCCCAGGGGTCATTAGAGGTCCTAGACAAGCATATATTTAAAATGAATGATGAAGCGAATATGCTTTCATGTAAAGCCTGATTCATAGAACCATACTGAATGGGAATATTGAATGTGAAGTCACAGAATGTCTCATTATGTCTGATTTTGTATAAAGCGGCTCTAAATTTGACATTTTAAAAATTGACTTAACCCAAAAATGCATATTAATGTTTAGCTCAGATTATTTGACGCATTCAGAAAATGAGTAAATTTTACATTTATAGTAATATTACAGTACTTTATTGGCAAAATTAGTTAGCTGTAAAATGTTTATATAACATAAAATAATATAATTATATATATATATATATTATATATGATAGAAAGCTTTTCTCCATGTATCGCTACTTTATTAATTGCTATTAATAATTTACTAATTATTTTATATGTGTTTCTGTCAAGGGGCTTGGGATTTACTTATCCTTTCCAGAGGAGTTTGAGAGCTTTCCAAATCATCCATGTGAATCATTCATGTAGTATAGCTCAATAAAGGCGCTGTTAGTTTTTCACAACACAGCTGTTTTTTGGTACAGATTTTTAAATTAATATTAAAATAATAGCCAAGATAATCTTGATTACATCATATTTTGGTCTTCTACCTTTACGTAAATACCCCTTAAGCAATGCATAAAAAATAATGGTTATGATATTAATCACACCATTAATCCACAGCAATTTAGTTAAATAGTACTAGTAATTTTTAGTTAATATTACTAGTTTAGTAAAACAGCCCCAAATAATGGAAGACCTCCCAATATTGTATTGGTTTATATAATATATATGTAAATATTCCTGTAAATATATTTGCATTTAGTTTTTTTTTAAATACAAAAGATATTCGTTATTTACAGGTCTAGAGTGTGAATACAGCAGCTTTTATCACTATGAGAACATTTCCTGATTATTTACTAATTGCTGTTTGTGAGGTTTGATGTTAAGATAGTAATGCAGGTCTTCAGTGAAAGAATGATTAAAAATATTGTATAATCTTTAGATGTGCTTGACATACAGTAAGTTCTATCCTGGTGTGTTGCGGATGTTCCGTATGTTGTAGATGATTCTAGTGGATCTGTGCACTTCGTCAGGAGAAGTGCTCTACACGATGGATTATGTTCACCTTCCTCTAATGTACCTATGGCAGAGTCGCCTCTTTTCATCTGTTTTTGTAGAGAAAGTGCCTTTAAAGTGCCCTATGTTAAACATGGGGCAAAGAAAGATGAGGAGAAAACGGAATGTTTTTAGTAGGTTCCGATACTTTTGCTTATGATTTATGACCAAAAAATGTTGCCTTAGAGAAAAGTGTGTGTAAGTCTCTTAAGTACTTTAAACTTTTCTAACCCGTTCATAAGCATAAACATTGCGTCCACTGCCGCTACTTACATGCTAAAAAAAATACTTAAATAATGAAACTGAATGATGACAGATCCATCATTTATATAGTTTGGCATACATTGTTTGTCTGGTTGCGAATGTCAGAATTTGTTTCTTCACATTTTCAAAAGCATTCCAATTTTAAGCAGCGAGCTCGAACATTACACAAAGATCCATTACAGGCAGTCACATTGATTTATCTAAATCACGTTTTGTTGTGCCCTCTGATAATTCTCCAAGAGAATGGATTTACAAGATATGTAATTAACAGCAGCGCAGATAAATCTCCAGGTATTCTCTACTGGATATGATGACAAAATGAATATGTTCCACATGAACAGGCAGCACTTACTTTGAGATGAAAGAAACTATATAAATCCTTGATCACTGAGGTATAATATTTGTGGGGGGGTTTTTTTTTTACACTGAGATGAGAAAGGATTAGACATGCTAACTCTTCGGAGTGATTTTCTGATTGATAATTCAGAATAATTCCGAAAGTGTGATTATAGTGTTTCAATCAGTCAGACAGCTGTCTTATTAAACACACCAGGTTGTGTCAGGCAAAAATCACATTTGGGAAACTATTAGTGCCATAACTGGACACATTCAACACTGGACTTGTTTGTTAAACACTATTGCCTGCTAGTTTAACTGTTTGCCTTAAACGAGTACTAAATTAGACAGTGAATTGATTTTAGCAACCAATAAGTGTTCCTTTTTGTGCAATTTAATTCACTGAGTTTAACCGAGCATAAACACAGATTGTCAGATGTTAGCCAGACTAGAGATTTCCTTCAGACAACAGACAATGACTATAAATACAAACCTTTTTTTTTTTTTTTTTTTTCGTTTTATAGATTTTGCGCTTTATTTAAGTTAAGTATAGTGCGCTTTTATTTATCTACCCATTTAGTCGGATAATTAAAGAACCTACTAACACATGTTCCTCCTACGCTACTTGAGTTCTTTGGCGTTCTGCCTTGTCTCTTTGCTTTCTCTAATTAACTTTATACACTGAATTCTCAAGCTCATCTTAAGTGGTGCCCAAAATTCTAATAATGGAGAAATAATAAAAGAGATAATCTGCCATTCTTTTTTTTTTTTTTTTAAAGCCAGAAAGAAACAAAAGGTTGGAGAATTTGAAAATATTTCAAATCAATTAGAAAATGTTGAAATATATTTAACATTACAGATTCTGCACTTCTGTCTAGGTCTTCATTTGATACTGATCCTGTTAACCGCTTTGTACAAAAGATCCCATTTTTCTCGTGCCTAATTTATTCTATTTAAACTAGTGTTTATAGAACACTCTATTAGATTTGATCTAAAATGGATCATAAGGTTTTGCACAAATTTTCCAGCTCGAGTGCACACTGTCATTAAAGTTGAAAAGTGTTGTATCAAATACTAATACACTCTGAAATTCATGTAAATATTTTAAAGTTGACAGGAAAATAATTTGTAATAACAGCTGTTGTAATTAATTATAAAAGAACGGGAAAATGATAGCATTTTGATTAGTGACATCAGACTTTTGAACTTTACTAAATGTCATCCCTTTTTAGTCAGTTCAGAAGTGAAAAGATGGCTGTATTGCAGTGGTATTTTCTATTTCTAGTAAGTACTACATAGTACATAGCACTCTGTGACTTTGTTGGAGGGTTGTGAACTGACGTGCACTCTGGGTTTGCACACAACTTCAATGATTGCATATTTGCAATATTTGCTTAGCTGCTGGGCTTTTAAAGTGATGTTTATTTACAGTGCTCAAAAAGTGAATTGAAACTGAAAAATTTTCAGACAGTTCACATCACAACCATTGCACATTTGAACTCCAATCCTTAATTCTCCCTCCCCACAAGGGTATTAACAGGTAAATAAGCGGGTTTCATTGTCCCTGCTTGTAATTCGGGCTTCATATATGTAACTATTCCTGTTAATAAGATTTGTAAAAGAATTAAATTATTACCATATTGCCTCTTCTATCAGTATGACATCAGGTCTTTTTAGCCAGCGGCTTTACATCAGTTCAAATGGCAAGGAATTGCAAGTCTCCGGAATCTGCTATGAATTATGGCGTGAAAGTAAATCCAAGCCCACTTGAAAGGCATCTTTAAACTGATCTTTTGCACAGGAGAAATGAGGTCTGAGTTAGATCCAAAACGTTTAATACATATCATATTCTCATTACTGGCCATGTGGAAGTTAAAAGAACTTAAAGAAAAAAACGATCATTTTGGTATGGAACATGACTCTGGTACCTGTTAATAAATAAAATTGGGACAATGGATAGCCTATGTCTTTTGACTTGTGCGTCAGCAGCAATGTTCAACCCTTTAGCTATTTACATCATCTGTTAAATTAAAGTTGCAACGTTCTTCACTGATTTTGTATTGTTTCTGAATATTATACACTTCTCAGTTCAGAGAGTACACCAAAGCACACCTCTGTTAATGGCATTATTAAAGTAATGAATGCCGAACATGCTGAAACCATGTTTGATATTAAAATCTCCCTCCATTCGTGCCTTTCCGCTGACCTTTATTATAGCTCACTTAGCTCTGTAAAAGTTCCGCTTTCTCCTTCTTCACTCTCGTTCATTATCTCGTGGTTGGAGCAACATCACACTTCATTTGTGTGACTTTGCGTGGCATTCATGAATTCAAATGATCGCTTTATATTGTCAGTCAGTATACATAAATATAAGCAGTTATAATAGGGATTTTTTTTTTTCTTGATCGTTTTGAATCATACCACTTGTGCTTTTACTGAATTTTGCATACACTGCATGGTATCCTAAAAGAATATGCATGCATACATATTTAAATGCATCCCTACCTTCAGGACACAGTGACCTCTTTAATAATGCACCACTTTATTAGTTCAGCAATTTTGCTTACTGTGACCCACTTCTCAGAGACATCAGTGTCATGACCAAAGCAGTTGTTATCGGTTCTAGAAACAGAACCTCCATGCTTTCATTTGCTGTCTGGTAGAGAAAAGAGAAAGATAGCATAACACCCAATTCCACCAAAAAATATTTCAGATATTAAGCAATTTGTCATGGGATTAGCTAAAACGTTTTTAAAACAGAAATTTTCCGTATCCCTTTGTTCATGACAGCATAGAAGCAGACACTATATTTGTATTCTCACATTTATGAACGGAATTATAACTGTTTCATTAAGGTTCATTGAAGGAATAAGTAAATACTGGGTTACAAGAGCCAGATTTGCACTCAATTCCTGTGAGTAAATTAACACATCTTTTCATATTCAATATTTCACAAAAGGGTTAGGGTAAATTCTACAGAAATGCCTGGTTTATTATGGAATTTTAGATTTTACCATCAGTGGTAAAAGGTTAATACGTCAATTAACGTCAATTCTGACGTCAATTCTTCTGGATTAACCAATCAGCATTTCATGTGGCAGCAGAGCAATGCAGAAACATATGCAAAATCTCTAAGTACTGTTCACAGTCAACATAGGAACAAGGAAATATTATATCAGACTGATTTTTAACTGTGCCATGTAGGTTGGTGCCAGGTGGGCTGGTTTCAGAAACTGCTGATCTCCTGGGACTTTTACACCCAGTACTCTGTAGAGGTTTACGTTTGAAAAACGGTGATCAGCAGTTCTTCGGACAAAAATATGTTGTTAATAGATGAAATATCAGCAGAAAATGACTCAAATAACCACTCTTTTGTAACAATATTGAGCGGAAAAGCATCTCAATACATCGAATTTTGAATTCAATATGCAGAAGAACAAATCAGAATCCACTCATATGCGCTAAAAACAAGAATCTGTGGCTACAGTAGACTATGTGCTTAGAAAAACTGAACAATAGATGGATACCGGTAAATACAAACCCCTGCATTTGCATTGATTGGCTGATTGGATAATTGTACAGGTGTTCCTATTAGAATGACTAGCAATAGTAGCGGTTATTCCAGTTACGTGTTTGTAGATTTAGTGAAATAAAAAAAAATTTGCTAATTGCTAACTTTAGCGATGAGTGTTGCAGAGCGTAGACTCCGTAACTCCGAGGAGCATTAGACACAAATGCAGGGATCATCGTGCAAGCCCTTTTATTAAACTGCATCAAAACAATAATGACACGGGTGTGCACTCAAGGTCCGTGAGTGGTGAAGCATGCACTCATTAAAGACCGACACAGCTGAATATCAGTCCATGCTATTTGTAGTCTGTGTCTGCCTGTCACGTGCTGATTCGCAAATGAGAATCAGGTGTTTGTGATTGTGTGTGCAATTGTGTCTGGGTGTGTGTGTGAAATGTGCGCCACACACAGACAGTTCACGCCCCTCTTCCGCCTTTCCATACCATTCACCAAGGCCCGGCCTGGCCAACAGTACGGGCGTGACACTAACTAATGAGAAAAGAATATTGGCCATACTAGATCACAGTATTTTGATTTTTGCTAAACATATTTCACTGAAATGCACTGAAATATTTCCTTTCACGTTTAATCTTCCGTATTTTCCTGCATAGACCATGTTGGGTAAGGAAACAGTTTTACAAATGTCATGCTTTGAGGGAAGTGGCAGCTCAGTGGTTAAGGTGTTGGACTGCTGATCAGAAGTCTCATATCTTGTTTTTTAATGAGCATGATATGAGATATAAGCTATAAAAATGGCAACAGTTCTTTCTGTATTTTCTCTTTTTTGAACATTTGGAGGCTTAGATGAAAAGATGAGAAAAATGCTCAGATTATACTAGAATTCATTGATTCATTGTCTACCGCTTATCCTGTTCCGGGTCGCCGGGACAATAGAGCCTATTCCAGCTAACTTAGGGCATGCTCAGGGGTTTCCAATGTCATTAACCTTCATGGTCCCCACCACCCCCATCATCGTTTATCCTGTTCAGGGTCGCGGGGGTGCTGGATCCTATCCCAGCTAACTTAGGGTGTGAGGCGGGCTACACCCTGGACAATCGGCAGTTAATCGCAGGGTTAACACTTAGAGACAGACAACCATTCACACACACATTCACTCCTATGGACAATTTAGAGTAGCCAATTCACCTATGACCAATCACATGTGTTTGGAGGCGGGAGGAAACCGGAATACCCGGGGATAACCCGCGCAACACGGGGAGAACATACACACTCCACACAGAAAGACTCTTGACGGGAATCCCATGACACATGACCTTCTTGCTGTTAGGCAGGAGTGCTAACCACTCTGCCACCATACCCCCCTGTCACAAGCATAATGCAATAATATCCAAAACTTTCAGTAGATAATGGCTGAAGTACAATTCTTTTAAAATGTACAATAAGTTCTTGCCCTCTGGCATCAAGTAGCTATTTTTGGTCTTGCATATACAATTAGTTCTGCTGATGGAATAGTCGGTTTATCATCTGGAATTTTAGGGTGTGATGAGTAGAGGGAGGAGACACTGGCAGCCATGATGGGTTGTGATAATTAAAACAATTTAAAAGGTGCCAAGAGGAAGAGAGCTGGAGTGGCATGGCCCCAGTGAAGCAGGGATAAATTGCTTTTCTCTATGTTAATTACAGGGTTATGATTTTCAACTGATGCAAAGAACAGCTTTTTTGTAGCTTATTATGATAATAAATTTGATTTTATGTGATGCATTGCTGAGGCATGATCATTTATGAAATTTTTTCTGCACGCTGTGGTTTCTATTACCACCATTCTACAGTTAAGGTTTCATCTGGTGGGCTTAAACACACCGCTAACAGAGTGCTGAGAGAATGGCTTGGTGTGTGATTGGTGTTACTTTGTTTCTGCCTGAATGTTTGTGTATTTACATCAGTGCTATATTCCCACTTGGCTGGTTTTATAAGCCTGAGTTTTTGACTCTTCTCTGTGTACTGTAATCGATCAAACACTCTTACTCCATATTCCTAAATAAATTGGCAACCTTTCTACAGGTTTTCACATCTTTGCTTTAGGGAATATCTAGTAGAGATATGGCACATAGTTTTTTCTTGAAGGCCCTGGCACCAGACCATGTGCATCTTAATTGTGCCTGTCAAACAAGCCATAGAGTCTTGTAGAGGACCAGGTAGTGAAAGTAGTTCCCAAGCAATTCCCACATGGGGAGCACTTTCTTTGTGCAATTGAAATGTTGTCATGAACCAAAGAGTCTGCAGTGTTTTGTCGGAATCAAGCATGTGAGAATTAAAATTCTGGTGAGGAGCAAGTTAATCAATCTCGGAGCAAGAAATCGATTTGTTTCTAAATCGACCCAACTACAGGAAGTGAACCAAACATGATGTACTGTAAATTAAGGGTTACAGCACTATTATATTCTGCTCAACTAACCCAACATGCAAACTGAGCATAATATGGTGCATACTTTAAATGTGTTTTGGATATTTGTTCTGATAAGAAAAGATTTCACAAACTTTATTTTTTAATTTTTTTTTCAATTCTAGGACCAAGGATTGAACTCGTAGGTTTTTTTTACTCGTAGGTTTCCATGCTGATGTTTTCAATATCGTTGCAGTTGTTTTTAGATTTGTTCTGTGTAATGAGAATCTAAATCTTCTGCGTAGTAACCAACCCAAAAATATTCGTGCTGTGTCACTTTTGTAAGCACGCAAATGCTTTGAACTTTTTGTCAAATGATCTATTAACTCAAAATCCTTGTTGAGTCGTTAAGGCGATTCAGTCTGTATAACCAGGGGTGGACTTAACCAATAATTAGGGAATTAGGGGGTCCCCCTACAAATACCAGAAGCCTATACAACTCATGTGTTACATATTGTTTTTTTATTTGTGAAATCAATTGTTATTCATTTCACATTGAAAAAATTAAAATTCGGGTGACAAATATTTTTACCATGCAGTTATTTATTTACAATTTGTATTTTTTAGTTTTGACTGTTGGGACCCCATACTACCAGTCCCCAAATCACTAAATCATGTATCAACAGTTTCAATCCCAGGACCACCAAGCTGTTACTTTAAATGCATACAAGGTGCATACTTTAAATGTGTTTTGGATATTTGTTCTGATAAGAAAAGATTTCACAAACTTTATTTTATAATTTTTTTTTCATTTCTAGGACCAAGGATTGAACTCGTAGGTTTTTTTTACTCGTAGGTTTCCATGCTGATGTTTTCAATATCGTTGCAG
>JAOUQX010000030.1:20451074-20461360 GCA_028566295.1 Liobagrus marginatus
TTATTATTATTATTATTATTATTATAAATTACTCTACCAAAGCCACTCATAGTTTTACATTTTTTTATTATAGACTTTATATAATAGTATATATAATATATAAATATAATTTATGTTCTATGTTCAATTATTAGACTATGATCAATTGTTGTCATCAGTGTTTATATCCTTTTATAAAAGAAAGGCACAAATAGAAGTTGTCCCCAGGCATGCAGCTGCTGGAACAGACACATCTGGATGGACGAAAGGTTGTCTGCACAATTAAACAAATCGAGTATGAAAAACACACTCTATATGCCCCTCTACCCAAAGAACGGCTATTTCTCGGTGTATCATGTGTAAAAACTTTCTAACTTCTGCTGAAGACATAGTGGCTCATTAATGAAACACCTCAGAACACAAAGGCTAGAATCAGTGTTGAATTATGGTAGTCTGTTTGAGCTATGAAAATTCAACAGTAAGCAGCTTTCATTATTACATTTCAGAAGGATGTTTTGTATGGTTGCCGCCGCATGACAGTCTCGGTAATCCTTGAGGGAAGAGTAAAGGAAAACATCTTTTCTCCACCACTCTACGTCAAATAAGCCGATTCTCTCGTAAGTGCTGCTGTCTGAATCCCCAACTGATCTGCTAGGCTACAATAAGGCTCCGGTCTTTGATGTGCACAACATTGCAATGGATTTAGTCAAAAACAGATCTGTTTATGCAGCAATAACACTGACGAGCAAGCCTGGCATTGTCTAGCACTTCACTAGTGAGAGTTGTCATCTGGGTGCCACGTCGGCAGAATGGTGAGAGCTCCTGCTTCACAGCAAGAAGGGCATGGGTTCGATACCCACCCAGGGTCTTTCTGTGTGGAGTTTGCATGTCATCTCTGTAATATTTCAGCCGGTGATTCTAATAACTAGTGTACGACATGCTACAGCCTAAAGGTCCTTATTTCAGAAACAGGAAAATAGAAACGTTTGGTCTGTTCTGTATAAATCTGCATATAAGCATCTGTAGGTGTTTTTAAGGAGTGTCAAAGGATACAAATAAGTTAAAGGGTGGGAAAAGTACATTGTACTTAAGTACCAAAATCAAGCTGAACAAGAAGCTACAGTGAGAAACTTTCCAGGATGTAGATATTGAAAGTTATTTATCTCTACAGCATAAGGTTGCTCTGTAGGACTCGATTTACTTGCAAATGAGAGGCATGAAAGATGATAACTGCTTTTGAAAAGACATTGATGCCAGTTATTCTCTGGCTGGCCTTCCTGCCTCACAGCAAGAAGGCCATGGGTTCGATTCCCGCCCAGTCTTTCTGTGTGGAGTTTGCATGTTCTCACCGTGCTCGTGCGGGTTTTCCCCGGGTACTCCGGTTTCCTCCTGCCTCCAAACACATGCGATTGGGCATAGGTGAATTGGTTACTCTAAATTGTCCATAGGTGTGAATGTGTGTGTGAATGGTTGTCTGTCTCTAAGTGTTAGCCCTGAGATTAACTGGCGATTGTACAGGGTGTACCCCGCCTCATGCCTTAAGTTAGCTGGGATAAACTCCAGCGCCCCTGAACAGGATAAGTGATAGACAACGAATGAATGAATGAATGAATGAATGAAATCTTAATCTGATGGAGAAGGTGAAAGTATCAAGACCATGTGATCAATCTCAGGGAAATGATGAAGAAACCACCGTGGACAGACGACGCCTGCAACTCTACACTGCTTTTCACGTTTTTGCTCCCTTAAGTCACGCCGCTAAACACCGGCTTTGTTCTTCCACTTTGTGCGTCATTTAAGTGAAGAGCATAAATGCGTCTATTGATTTCAACTTTATTTATTTCCAGGGCAAAGGATAAGAGCGAAAATTCAATTTCGCAGTCAACTGATGCATTTTACAGTACACCCGGGTGAAAACTGATGTGTTAGCGGCCGCCAACTTGCCAGTGTCCATATAAAAAAAGAGGAGTGTTAAATCTTTCCAAACGCATATGGAAAAAGCTGTCACGGACGCTATCTACCGCTGATATAAATGTGTTTGCTTACTCAGACGGCTTACTTAGGCTACATTACAATCCATCTCCCAAATCTAATTTTTATCAAGCACTGAGAGCACTTACTGTTAGCTGGGTGGAAAAAAAAAATGAGCGAATAAATGAGGTGATTGCAGGCCATCGTTTATTACAAATGAATCCATATATACATAAATCTCGTGTTGAAGCAAAAACATTCTTATGAATTGTTCACTTATCCACCCTGGTGAAATAAGCGCCGGCACGATAGACATGTGTGCGTTTTGCACTAATGGACATCGCTCTAATAAAGAAATCAATGCCGCAATTCATACGACAGGCTCTGCCCACTCACTAGGCCTTATGTTCTCGAAGGCGCTTGATATGAATCAGGGACATGCCAGGGTCCGATATGATGCTTTACACCTCATTACTCCTATTCTTTCAAAACCACACAACACGTCTGCAACAATTGTGTCTGCGCTGAAAAGAACGCCAAAAGCGAAATCTTAAAGGAGTGAATGGCCTAAAATATGTTTATGCTTTTAATTGTAAGTAAATCAAGTTTAAATTTCCCCTAGTGTTTCCTATTCAAACTTAAACTATTACAAATATTAAGTAACACTTACTACAAAAACTGTACGCTATATGCACTACGCCATTTTATAGTGTACCGTACGTCTCCAACGTATTGATATTTTTAGTAATAACAACTATATTAAACGAGTATTCAGACCCTTTTGGGGACATATTTTCAGAACACAGACAAATATAGCGACTTTTTTCTGGAGTTATTGGAAATTTTGACAGGAACGCACGTATCTTAACGAGCACGAGTGCTGCCGTGTGACACCGCCATCCAGAAGCACTCGCACGCACGTGCGTGACGGCGCCGCATGCCCTCCCCCTTCCCCCAAACACCCCACACGCAAAACGTCGGCAAACTAGTCTCAATCGTTTGTGCTTCGTTAGTGTCGTAAAAAATGTCGTATGTGCTGCTGCTTTATGGTATTCTATTATTAAAAATATATTAAGAGGTCATTCTGAGGTCACTCGAGCCCTCCACATGCTTCAAATTCACCACAAATAGTCTCTTGTTCCGTCAGTGCTGGTTTGTGCCGGTGAAAATATCGTGTGTGCTGCTTCGGTTTGTAAAATATTAGACGTTACGTTATAGGCGATGACGTCACTCAGTCCCCGTACATACTCCAAATTCGCCGAAAATAGTCTCAATAGTTTGTGCTTAATTTGTGTCGGTAGTAGTTACGTTTGTGCTCCTTCGGGTTTTAAATTTTTAGACAATAGACGTAAGAGTGATAGACATTTGTTTAGCAGTCCAATCCTCTCACGGAAACTCCTCCCACTTTAGCCCGAGTAGGAGTTATTCAGCCCTTCGCATGCAGACTGCGCATGCGTTACGCATTCAGGAAGTACCGATGGTTGTTCCATCCATGAATGTAAACAGCGGCGGCTTCCCGCATGCATGCGCGATGTTTGCAGTCTGGACGAGCAGGGATGAACGTGTTTGGAGGAAGAGCTGGAAATTTGTTTTTATACCTGAAATAGGGCCATACTACTACCATTATTATTGTTAATACGGCCACACTAGTACTACTACCATTATTTCTCACAATGCCATTGAGTTTTTTTTCTATCATCTATTTTTGTCCATTTATATTAATAACGTATATTGTTCAATATATATTGTTCAATATATATCAAGAGAACCATGAGGTTAAAAACCAACTAACCTTAAGAAAGCTAAATTAAAAACAAATTATAACATTAAAAACCTAAGTAACTGGATTGTCTCTGTTGGGTTAAAAGGAGGTGGGTTGGAATTGTGGGAAAAAGATCAATCAATAAAAAATCAACAGAAGAAAGTTCATATGTAGTTCTAAACATATTTATTGTGTTCTACTTACTTTTTTATGCAAATTAGACGATGACAAATTAGTGACAGCTAGCAACTTTTAGGATAGCCCATACTTTTCTTACTGAGGCGTTGGCAACACCGAGCGCACCTGTCTGAGCGGGATATCGGTACGGCTCACTCTCGGCTGTTGCCAAGTTACTACAGAATGATTATTGGCATGTTGCCGGAAAGATAATCAAGATCCTGATCACAATAATCAGGAGAAAGTTAAGCAAGTACTCAAGTTCTTAGTGGGGCTGGGGCTGCTTTCAGTGCAATTCTTTTTAAACAGTCGACTGTGAACTGACAAAGTAAAAATTCCACCCTGAACCTACTTTTCTCATTTCGCAACATGTCTCGCAGAAACGAGGCAGTGCTTTATTCTGTGCAGCTCTGAAATCTCCTCATAGGTTTACACAAAACAGATAAGGTTCGAATGCACCAAATGTTATGAATGTGAATGAACTTTCATGCGTGTTATCTGCACATCACTAATCAGCTGAGCAGAGGCTCTGACATCACATGGTCTCCAGGACACTGTATTGTACATACTGTATAGCTGCATCGCGATTTGGAACCGTCGTCCTATCCAATGTCTGTTTTCTCATCTAAACCAAATTGGATTTTTTTTATTAGCAGGACAGTCTCAGAAAAATGGAGAGTAAATCAGTGTGTGCCGTCTTTTGTTTTCCGAACCTTAACAACAAAGACGGAGTGAGTCAAAAATAAACACCATTGCATCCTATCCGCCTTGTGACGTGACAGCAAATAAACCATCACTACATTCTCATGGGAATTAAGGAATATACAGCATGATCAATGCTAAATATATGCTAAATTGATTAGAAATATTGTTCATGTGTTTTGGAGTACAGCTTTTCTTTAATGCCAGCAGCCTCGGTCACTAGGGTCTTCATTCTCCATGTTTAAATTAGAGGAACTGAAGAATGGGATGCTGGATTAGTGTTAGCGGTACAAAGGCAGCGATGTTGTTTGCAATATGCACTTATGTAAATGTGCCCTTTTATACCACACACACACACTTTGTTAGGCTAACTCGTTGAGGCGTTTTTTTTTAGGCCAGTAAGTAGCCCTAATACTATTGTTTACTGTCTGGATATCACAATAGTTACAATACTGCAATAAAATTCCATTTCAAGTTTTTCTATTCAGTCAAAGTAAAATCAGCATTTCTTCAGCTCACATGGCCTACGCAGCATTGATCGGGAAGAGCAGGCTTAGTCGGGGAAAATCGAACCTCATTGCAGGGTGCAGTTCACCGGTGAAACAGCACAGGGCTTTGAAATAATAACCTGTTTCATTAATGACATTTTAAACCAGACATGCTTCTGATTCATTTGTTCAGAGTTTGCTATTCTTCTGGAACTGTGCGACGAGGCTGAGAACTTGCTCCGAGGCTGTGATGACTTTGTTGTGCAAATAGGCGCCGCTGTTGATGCCGGTCTCCTGCAAAAAGTATCGATAGTTCACCATGACGCCGCAAGAGTTAGCGATGCCTCTGGGGCTAGTGTCGGCACGCCAGTTAAGTCTCCAGAGGGCGGCGCCGTTCTGCAGGTGAAAGTTGGCGACAGGGTTGATGGCATACCCACGCCACTTCTCACCATACAGATACCAGGCACAGTGTCGCATCAGGAACGGCTCCAGAGTGCGCACTAAGCGTTCTGAACGAAGCCAGTCTCCAGAGCCCAGGAGAGCACGCAGGGCATCGACAGCAGCAACACTGGACATGGCCCCTGTCGCCTCCTTCACCTCCATCCACTCGGCCTCAGACAGCAGCTCGGTGAAACGGCCCTCTTTTCTGTACTGAGCCAGGAAACCCTGCAGCCACGATGTAAAGCCAGGGATAGGGGAGAGACTGGAAAACTGAGCCATGTGAGGAAATTCCCTCTGTAGAAAATGCACACATAGGAAGAAATATTAAATATACAACGTACAATCAATCTTAAATATCATCCTTTTTTTTTAACTATAACACCGGGAACCGAATTTGATGGGAAACATCATTACTGAGGACTGATCATGTGCTGGCAGAGTGGTTTGCACGCCTGCCTCACAGCATGAAGGTCATGGGTTCGATTCCTGCCCAGGGTCTTTCTGTGTGGAGTTTGCATGTTCTCCTCGTGCTTGCGGGGGTTTTCTCTGGGTACTCCGGTTTCCTCCCGCCTCCAAACACAGGCGATTGGGCATATTCGAATTGGCTACTCTAAATTGTCAATAGGAGTGAGTGTGCATGGTTGTCAGTCTCTGTGTTAGCGCTGCGATTAGCCAGGGTGTACCCCACCTCATGCCCTAAGTTAGCTGGGATAGTCTCCAGCGCTAGATAAGCGCTAGACAATCAATGAATGAATGTTTATTTGCCATTATTATTAATCTGTATTGTTAAATCGTTATCAATATCTGATCATCGTAGAAGTTACTATCAATCGCATAGTAATCATCTCTATGCCAGGCAGCAGGTCTCAGTATTTTTTGCTGAAATGGAGTTGCTTCTGTGGTAAAATTAGTACACTCAACAATAACGACTGAAATTCAAAGAAAGGAACAAAACTTTTTCTTCCCAATTGAATGTGTGCTTCATGATGACGAGCGGCAGTGCAAAAAAAAAAACCAAACCAATTCAAGTCCTGATGTGCAGGAATTATGCTGTACAAAATGTCTCACCAGGAAACTTTGTGATGATGGACATATAAATGCTGGTGCTTAACAAATCATTCGATTCCATTCTTAAAATGCTCCAGGCTGCTATTTTGTATCTACAACCTTCTGCTTGCTGTTATATATACTATAAAGCCGTCTGAATTGCAGCTGCTACTCCAGACCCCTACTGCATACATTGTGATCCATACGGTACCTGGTACCAGAGTTCAGGAAGTAAAAACAGATGGTTGCAGCAATACAGAAAAAAAGTTAGGCAAACCGTCACATTTATCTCCAAAAGTATGTGGACACCTTCCCAGCATACCTGCACAAGTGTGTCTTTTCCAAACTATGGAAAGAAGTTGAAAGCGCACAGCTGTCTAGAATGTATTTGTATTTTGTATTAGATTACACCTTCACTGGAACTAAGAGACCCAAACACTGTTCCAGCATGACAATGCTTCTGCGCACAAAACGAGACCCATGAAGACATAGTTTGCCAACATTGGTGTGGTTGAACCCTGACCTCCACCTCACTGAATAACTTTGGAATTAACCGGAACGCCGACTGCATCCCAGACATTAGTGCTTGATCTCACTAATCCCCCCAAATCCACATAGCTGCATTCCAAAATCCAGTGTAAAATCCTTTACAGAGGTGTGGAGGTTATTATAGGACTAAGAGCAGGCCCGATGTCCCAGGGCTATTGTGTGTTCTAGTCAGGCTACCAAAACGTATATCTACCCTGCCCATCAGGCTATCTCACAGGGACAGTGTTTCCGCTGCAGTCATTTTGCCACGGTTGGCCGCCCACCAAAAGTCATACCTGCCACGGCTGCAGGTTCTCAGTGACATAGTGGGTAATTTATAGCAAAGGAGACAAGAGGGATTACACACTTCTTGTTCGGTGTGCGACTGCGATCCCCTTTTATGTGTTTAACCATCCAACATTATACACTAGCGAATGACTGAGGAGCACCTGTTCTCCTTCAGGTGTGATTATGTACTGTTCTGATTCATTATTGCTGCAGGTTGTTTTAGTTCAGGCTACTTAAATTCATATCAGGCTACCAAAAACTGAAGTGTGCCTGCCTGAAGGTCTACCAGGGTTTTACGAGCCCTGAAGAGTGAAACTCAATCTGGTATAGGGTGTTAAAAAAAAAACCAAACAATCAAGTATTTTGTCCTTATCGTCCTCATCAGTACCAGAGCTTTGCCTTGAGCCATCAGTGCCAATCATATGTTCTGATGCTTAACAGACTATTTTTCGTCATAACCATAAAAGTCTTTTTAAATCAGATTCACGCAGTAGGAATTTCAGCCCGACTTGAATGTCACAGTAAAAGAAGACTCGGCTGCGTGGAGGTCTTTTTTTCCCCTCTCGTTCAGGCACACAGAAGCTTTGTCGATTGGCCAAAAGTTCTCAATTCTCTAAGCAGTGCCTGTTCCTCGCTCTACAGGTGCCCAAATCCCTTTGGCTCCTCATTTCACAGAGATATGGAGTGCAAAAGTGACGGTGTGCAGAACTTGTCATTTGTGTGTGAAAAACATTGCCGAGGTGAGGCCCGCAGTGGCAGATTCAAGCTGCTGGAGTTATTGACTTGTGTTGGCGCTAGAGAAATAAGCTAAGGAAAAACAAAGTGTGTGTGAATGTAAAAAAAGTGAAAGCTACACGTTTGTCATCGCATTGTTTCACAATTTGTCATTGACTTCCCATGTGTTTTGGATATGGGTGTGAATGTGTTGTGCACCATATGGTCACAAAAATGTAAGTGCATGAGTTTATAATACAGTAGAAATAACAGAGAAGATGAACTGTTGTGTCGTTCATATACAGTACAAGAAGAACACCGCTAAAACATCTTTACGATGTTTAGGAAACTGTGACGTGTGTATCTGTGTGTGATTGTTAGAGAAGCGAAGCATACATCGTGATCTTTTCACAAACCAGCTTCCTCTGTACGGTCATGACCATCAGACACCACGACGCAGCTCGATTCTGCACACAGTTAGCCACGTCAACAACTCGACTTTTCTTTATTTCTTTATTCCTCTCTGGTTTCTATTTGAGTCTGAGAAAGCAGAGAAAGAAAAACTAGCTAGACTGTCAGCTCGATCCCTGAAGGGAAAGACTAAATCTGCCCTCCCTCTCTCAAAACCCACCCGTTTCTGTTTCTCCATCATTTATCCGCATGCTCTCCAGCATGCTTGTGGAGGAAGTGAGGATAAGTGTGTCTGGGCGGTCATGTTCTATTCATCAGCTAAATTTATTGCGAATCCTCAGTCAACAGTTTCAAAAGGAAAAAAAAAGGGAGCGATTGAGCAAGAGAGATGGATGGGAAATAAGAGAAAGTAAGGCCAGAGGTGCCTCATGAGTACGACACGGCAAGATAGCTGGACCTGTTTCTCCTTCTCCTAAATCACAAGGCAACCTTATCTTTTTTTTGCATTTTCCTCACCCGCCATCTTACATCCATCACTGAAGCTGTTCCCCACTGACAGAATGAGTCACCTTCATCCCTTAGAAACACTCCACTGTTCAAAGCGCATACTAATCCTCTCTCTCTCTCTCTCTCTCTCTCTCTCATACAGTATAAGCTCTCTGTCTCATGCTACATATGCATGCTACATGCAAGTTGTCAGTCAATGAATTATGAAGTCGTTTCTGTTTCTGGTTGGCTGCCATGGTAATAGATCTATCATCAGGTGACTCAACAAGCTTTCCAAATCAGTTTTCTTTAGCCGGTGTATTTACGAATCATATCATGTGAGACAAAGGTGAAGCAGTGTGCGTTCTTTGTCTCGGATCCCGTACGATTTCTAGTCGTCGCGTCAAAGCGTTCCACATTGGTGTGATGTTCAACTTTTCTTAGCTTCGTCGAGTCATTAGACATGCCCACACTAATTCGCCAAAGGGTTGTGTCTCGTGTGGCTGGAGGTCATAAACGCTAACTGAAAATGAATGATCTCCACTGTGAGACGCTGTATTCGTGAATCTAGCCATACATTTACAGCATTTGGCAGACGGCCTTATGCAGAGTGACTTCTATGTATCTAACTGCGAAGTTAAGCTCAAGCTTAACCACGGCGCTCCCACGTCAAGCTAATACACATAATTTTATTTTATTTTTTAAATCTCACGATTTCACCTTCCTCATTTCAATAACAATCTATCTTTTACGGTATTACCTGTATACAGTATGTCAATGCTGTTATAAAAAAAACAATCCACGGCAAGGGTGTGATACAGACATGCTAGTTCCTGTTATCGCTTACTTGTATGGAATTTATAAGAATTCCTTCGTGCACCAGTATTTTCTCTCGTAAACTTAAACATGTCACTGAGCAACCAGAAAGCAAACTGAATTTCCTTTCTGTAGCCTCCTTAGCTTCGAGATACATTACTGACTGTTACAAAGTGCTGTCACTAAAGAACGCTTTCCATAACGGTTACATACATATTTCTAGTATGATTTTGTAGTATGTTTTTTTCCCCCAACCAATTTATTTCTTTATTAGTTTATTTAACATTGTGACACTGTGGTATAACATTGTACAATTTCAAACAGCCGATACTCCACAGCCAGGCTTCTAGCCAAAGGCTAATTTATTATTAGCCTTAGCTTATTGTGTGCTTCTGTTTCTGGGTGATGGTGGCTCAGTGGGTAAGGCTCTGAGTCAGTGATCAGAGGATCGGGGGTTCGAGCCCTGCTCCAGACAT
>JAOUQX010000030.1:20482350-20494299 GCA_028566295.1 Liobagrus marginatus
CCCCTGGAGCAGGTGAGGTTAAGGGCCTTGCTCAAGGACCCAATGACGGTGGCTTGCCTGGTGCGAGGCTTGAACCCTTGACCCTCTGATCACTGACCCAGAGCCTTATACCATTGAGCCACCACCACCCTTTTTTTTAATATAACTGTTCTAAATTTATATCAACTAAATGAACTGTTCTAAATCAGACAGTCGGATATATTTAATTTTACACCTTTTAAGTTCAAACCTATTATTGATCTCTTGTATCCAGCCAGCCTGCCATCTCAACCATGGCTCATGAGGACAAAGTGAAGAAGGTCAAGGCAAAGAAAGCGAAGGAGACTTCACGCACTGAGACTGATGACCTTTCCTGCGGAGACTCCCACCTGTAAGTACTAAAGCAGGTTTAAATCTCATGTATAATTTGTTCAGCCACAGTATGAGCAGTGAACATCAGTAAATCCTCTTCAGATATCGTACTACTGAATTCTTCAATCTGGCTTATCAGAAGGCATCGATACGTTTTTCTTTTATGATGACAGCAACTCTGCCAGTAGGCTTTTCTCTTTATGGTAAATCACATTAGTGCACTTGTTCTATTACGACATTTATACAGCTCTTTTACCAGGATTGATTTAGTCTCATGTTGCTAGACTGACAGCAGAAGGTCTGGAACAAACAACAGCTTCTATTGGCCAAGAGGGCATCTGACAGCTCGCCATTTACCATAGACGTCTGTTGCATGAATTTGAGATCGTTTGGGAAATCCGGTTTTTAGCTTAACCGCTCGAATGTTAAAAGTGACACATGAATCTCCTGCTAATCCGGTAGAATCCTACCAGTCACGGTGACTTTTAAATCCCAAAACGGTTTCCTGTGTTGTGTGCCTTATGCATCAGACAGTCAATCAGCTGGAGATCGCTATCGGCCAATAATCACGCTTTATGATTCGATCGGTTCTCACTAAACTTGGCCGATCTCATGAACTGATCTTTCTTTGCATTTGGTTTTTGTCTTATATTAAGTATCCTGATATGCATAAACCTCATTTTAAAGACATATTAAAATGTTCACTGTATAATGAATAATGTTTGATCATTTAGTACGCTGTTAAAACAATAGATACATTACATTACATATATGACATTTTTTGCTGTAAAAATGGCAGTATCTATAGCAGGGGTCACCAGCGCGGTGCCCGCGATCGCGCACCACATGAGTCGCTGATGGGGCCCGTTTTAAAGATAGCCCACCATAGCACCACTTACCAGTGAGCTGCATCTATTTTATTTGTTGCTATTCTTTTTTAAATCAGACTAGCATTAATGTAAATTTGAAAGTATAATTACTTAGAGATTTATAGAAATAAGGTGTTGCATAGTGCTATTAATCCTTTAAGTTTCCTACCTTGTTCAATCATTGCTGATAATTATTGTGAGAAATCATTAACATGATCAGTGTCTTCATATATATGAAGAATATTAATTATTAATAATAACATCATTAAAGGTAAATTGAGCAAATTTGTTAGTTCAGAAGTGAATACCAAACTGGTAGCCCTTCGCATTAATCGCTACCCAAGAAGTAGCTCTCGGTTTCAAAGCGGTTGGAGAAAGGTCCTGATCTATAGTATTACTTTATCCGTAAAAAGGATAGCGGTGATCAGAGAGTTTACATTTAAGTTGTATAAAGCCTGAAACATCGGGATCGGTAACGATCGAACACCATGACAAGAAATCGGTACTCGGTATCTGCGCGCAAAAATCCTTATCAGAGCATCCTTAATTACAGATGTCTTCATTAAAAAAACAAAACAAAATCCCTTTTCCAGACAATCATCATCATAACTGAACCGGATTATGGATTGTCTTGGATTAAATTCTTTTAAAGATCTTATTGTTTCAGTCTCTAACAATCCTGTATGTTTCAAGTTCAAGTCATGTTTCTGTTCAAATCATTTGTTTTTATCTCTGACAGACTATTCCAATCTAGTTAATATAGTCGTTTTTAATCCAGTGCGTTGTAATATTTATTATTCCACCAAAATGAACTTCGAACGAACAGCCTCACCTACAAAACCATTCGAACATTATCGTACACAGCCGTATGTTTTAGGTCAGGAGACGCCTCTGGCGTCAGAGCCGTAGACAGACTGCGCTCCTGAATGAACGATTTGCACGAGCAATCGTAAATCTAACAGTGTGAGAAGCGAGTAGGTGGAAGATCTTATCAGTGACATGCTTGTCGTAATCCATCTTTTTGTAAATAAATAAATTTTGCATGACGTCCGAGACATTCTACGGAGAGGGGGGAAAAAGTGCGGGGAAAATGATGTGTTTGGAAGTAAGAAGCAGAATCGACACCTGTAACTGTCATTAACGTTAGCGTCTTGTGTCGAGCTCAGACGCCATCTTGTCACCCGTCACACACTCCAGTGGAAGAGAAACCGCAGCATATTGTAACACTTGTGTTTCTTCTCCTCACTTTTTTTTTTTGATATGTGTTTTCTCTCTCTATTTGTGTAATAGGAAGCTCAAGAAGGTGAAGGCCAACGGCACGGTGATGTCACAGAAAGCAACAGAGCAGCCCAAGGTGCTTGTCACAGTCACTAACTGTTCCCTCATTTTTGACCTCTGAAAGTTTTCCCGCAGTTTTATTCTGCTTAAGTTAAACGTATCATACAGCCCTCATTCAATGAACAGATCTACATTAGGTATTGGTTCGAGCGACAAACCTTACAGACCACGGTACAGAGCCGTAATTAGTTCAACACCGATAGCTTGATCTACGCGGGCAATTCTATAGCTGTCAGTAAAGGCAGGAATGCGTTGTCATTATGCAGCCGTCCTCTTATGTAGCTCTATCCTACCAACTAGTTATTTTTGACGTTGGCGCACGACCCTTTTTTTTGGCGAACACCCCAGCCTCGTGACGGCAGTGACGCAGCCGGCGTGCTGAAGCGTCGGGTTTCTGCTTAATGACTCCAAGTCAGCTGCCTCTCAGCGGTCTACCTGTAAGCTGTCCTTTCAAGTCTGATTAATGTACCATCCAGCGCCTTATCTGTGCAGCAGGACTCTGTTTGCTTTGCTCGCCACATTTTCCCTGCTCGAGTTGAGCCGGCCCCTGTCGAGTTAAGACTCAGGCTTCAGTTTACAGAAGGTTACTTGGGGAAACCCTGTGGCTTCAATTTCGCAGGTTTTTGGTGGAAAATAAGGCGGTGGAATGAGTTGAACCGAGTTGTTATGATGGACAATCTTTCAGCTGTACAGCACAGAGGTGGTGTCACTGCAAATCTAATGGAACGGGCATTAGGCTTCCTGCAGGGGGCAAACACTGTTGCCTTTACTTCCCAAACAACAGTTCCAGCTTGCTGGCTCTCCACAGGTCTTTCAGTATTTCCAAAGCTGTCATTTTAAAAACCGTGTACACTTTGTACAGCCTTGGCAGTCTTGGCAATTACCAGACTATTTCAGAACGATCTGATGTGTGTTTGTTGGTTTGCAAGAAATCAATCAAAACTTTAGAAACATATTGTGAAAAGGGCCCTCGCACCTGGAGCCACCTTTATCTGGTGGTCTTATTGACTAGTGGGTAATATGCATTTAAAGTGGTTAGTACAGGAGGAGTCTGTTCGAGACGTTTATATGTGCCAAACATCCTGTTGATAGTTGGCCGTGCTATGACTATAACTATAATATAACTATATAATATAACTGTAATACTGGCATATAGATTTCTTCAGGCTATGACTTTTATGAAAGATGCAACGTTTGGGGCAGATCAGACATGGCACTATTAGAGTGTAAAACATGCCGCATTTTCTGCGATGTAATATAACGACCATGGTGTGTTAACAGTGGCATCATAAACGCCGTCCTGCCATTGTTTATTTTCTCTTATGTTGAAAGTTGCCTGGCCTCCATGGTCATGCCCTTTAACGAAAACACAAATATTTGCCCTTGATCATAACAAATTTGCTGTTGATCTGATTAAATCTCTAGGAGTTTGGCAAAGCACAATGCCTGGAAATTTACAAAAACACAAAAAATATTTTTTGTATATACCCATAGCAGAACTAAATTTATGGCACTTCTGGTGCGTGTACAAAGTTTCATTAGATCACGAGCATGATTAGGCCCTCAATGCGATCCATTTCGGAAAAGAATAATAATAATAAACAGAGCGGCTCCAAGAGCGACCTTGTACCACAGTGCTTAGGGCCCTAATAACGAGCCAGCGTTTTGCAGTTGAGTCTGAGTGACATCACAGAATCGTGTCACAGATGCCAACTTTAAAATGAATAAATAATGAGACTGGACCCAGATGGATGAAAAAGGGATTTTTTTCCCCCACTGCATAAATAGAACTTGGGATTTTTAGATTTTCTGTTTCATACTCTGGAGGCTTTTTGGAAAATGAGAAAGTGGAAATGCTTTGTTTTGATGGACGTTTTTTCAGCTTTAAAACCCAACAGTGACGTCAGAACAAATCTAGTAAAAAAAAAAAAAAAAAAGGCTTCCTGCCGAGGGCCAAGAATCATGTTTAACACATCAGTCAGTAGAATTAGTGTTTCAAACCATTTCAGGTTTTTCAAACAACAGTTTTATCTGGCTTTGAGACCAGTGTTGCCTAGTTAAACAGCAGAACTGGTACTGTACACCTACACGCCGTGCGTGTGTGTACATGTTTATATTGTGTACGACTGTCATGATTCGATGCGAGTTTGCTGGCCGTTTCTTTGAACTAAATAGCTAAACATTTACCCGGTTCTGTAGCTTGTTTGTACGATAGACAGATTCCCTCTCACTCTCCATCATGAATCTGGAGACGACTACAGAGGTTTATGAAGCATGGGCGTCTCCTTAGCAGGTAGATTTACTAACAATTACTAGACACACACACACACACCTAGGTTTTCATTCGTGCCAATTAACTTATTACCCGCTCGTTTAATGAAGGGAACTGGGTCGTCAAACACTTGTATACAGTGACCAAAGTTTGTTTCGTCACCTTGTTCAGGTACATTGTCTACTTTTTTTTGTCTATTCACTAGTTTAGTTCCTGGAATCATGTCTCACCATTCCACAGCACCGTTGACCTGTGCTGCACCAGTGGGAACAAATAGTTTGTTGGAAAGATGCTTTCAGTTGCGCCTTTATTTGTCTCAAATAATAAGCTAAACGATGATGCATCCACTGGTACTGGGACTTAATTGATTTGTATGTTGTTGTTTTTATTTTTTTTGCTGTGGGCTAAATTCGGGCCTTTCCCCAGAGACAAACTCGCCTTTTAGTTAGTGTGTTAGATTTATTCTGCTAAAATGTGTATGCTACTTGATTGTAAGCAGTCACTAGTATATACATGGACTGTAAGCAGCAATGCTGAATTGAGGTCACTTCAGCAGAAGTTTGAATCTTGTTCGAAATCTAGAAATCTCGTTTTCTTTTTGTCAAAGTTCATAAATATTAGGGTTATAACTGAAACTCGACCTTTTAACTTTTTTCAAAACATCACTTTAACCTGCACTAGCTAGTCGTTTTTTTCATAATGAGCCAGCCAGCGTTTCCATTTCAGTGTCTCTGCTGCTTTATGTCCATTGTCTAGCTTGTGTTCAGTCACACGAATGCAAAATCCAGTCTTAAGACACTTCCTAGCGGTAGCCTGGTACACGGAGTGTATAAAAGCAGGCAGGATCCATCTGATGGCACACTTTGTCTTTGGCAGGATAACACATTTTTGCTGATATTTAAGTTAGCGTAACAAGGAAAGGTTCACACAAACTGCCGTACAATACATTGGGCCTAAATCGCTTCTGAATATGCTATACACATTTGTCATCGGAGTGACACTGATGATTTACTTCCATCATTAACTATACTGCCTACAGCCAGGAAAGTTTCTCACATCGTAGATCTAGAGCTGTCAATCATCTATAAATAATAATGTATTCTAGCAGCGTTCATGCTTATTGTTTTGAGGTTGTTTTTTTGTTTTTACAAGTTACGGGTATACATAGAATAGCAATCGTGAAAAAGTCCTCATTATCTCATATAGAAAACGAATCATCGAATTAAGCTTTACGTCCTGAATGTGTGCGTCAGTCCTCGTATGTCCTAAGAATCCGTTTGTTCCCTGATTGATGATTGAGGGAAACTCTAGGTTTTCATGATACATCGTTAAGCTTTTTTTTTTTTTTTTTTTCCTAAGAATAAATGACAATGAAATACCAACAGGAAGACCATACATACTAGAGAACAGATTTAGATTTTGTATTACAATGGTAGACATGTTTGTTTATATAAAGAAACCTCTTTTACATTTATTTCATTGTCACGCAACCTGAGAAACGGGAGTCATGCCAGCAAGTTTTTATGGTTTCTAAACGCATGGGATTTTCACACACTGTCTGTAGCGTTTCGTTTATTCGGAATAGTGTAAACAGCAGAAAGCAGAGGTTATGGGAATCCACAGTGATCCATAGAACTTTAATGTGGAAGAACACCGCCCCTGTCGCTCAGTAACAGGAATACTGTATAAGCCTACAGTGGGCATAGACAAGTGAAGATTATAAAAATGTAGAAAAGTCGTGGAAACAAGGCCGGAATTTGGCAGTAACGGCATGAATCCATGGCCCCAATCTGTATTGTGGCAACAGGGCAGTCTGGTGTCTTCCTGGTAATCCCAATATAGCATTGTTTGAATGCCACAGTCTGTCTATGGCAGGGGTGTCCCTTGGGTATTCAATTCATTTCTATTTTATTTATAAAGCGCTTTTAAATGCGCTTTAGTAGCGATTAATGCAAAGAGCTACCAGTTTGGTATTCACTTCTGAAATAATTAATTTGCTCAAATTACCTTGAATTATGGGATTATTTATAATTAATGTTCTTAATAGCACTATGCAACACTTTATTTCTATAAATCTCTGTAAGTAATTATATTTTCAAATTTACATTAATGCAAGCCTGATTGAAAAAGGAATAGCAACAAATGAAATGGATGCAGCTCACTGGTAAGTGGTGCTATGGTGGGCTATCTTTAAAACGGGCCCGTGGGCTACTCATGTTGGCTTTGCGGGCGACCTGGTTCCCGCGGGCACCATGTTGGTGACCCCTGGTCTAGGGTATTGTACCTCATTCTTGTTGTCGAACGTATAAATCCCGGGATCTTCTGGGATTATTAGCGCGCCACTTCAGTATCCTAAGAGCTCTTTAGTTCCAAAGAGAGTTCCAGTGACACGAGCAGCAGCGACTGTTGGCAGTTAGGCGCCGTCCAGCGACTCAACAAAGTTCTGAATGGTTTATGCTGATATAGAGCAACCAACAGGAGTAAAGAGAGTAGAGCGCATGCAATCTGTGAACAAGAACACACGCTGCTTTTCCTTCATCCCACATGATGCAAGCTGCACTGTTGTAATTTGACACCAGATCTCTTTCCAGAAGGTTTCATTTAGCAGGACAACCGATACGTGCCACCTGCTGATGGTCTTTGTTAATTTGGCAACCAGTAGACTGCGTGCGTGCGTGCGTGCGTGCGTGCGTGCGTGCGCGCGAACGAACACACCATGATGCATCATTAATACATTAACTGTCTCTTATTTCCCGAACCCTTCAACTGTGTTACACAGACGTTCTTTAAGACGGCGCCCAAATCCCAAAGAAATCTTTTCAGCGTCTGTGCTACAAAGGATTGTGGTAATTCCACCCAGCATTCTAGTGAGCGTGTGTATATAGAAAGGGAAGACCGAGTACTGCCCTCCACGTTTTCGCTACTCCATACGCACCTGATCCAGCTCATGAGGTAATAATCAAGCTCCTTCATACGGTTGCTCCGGTGTGTTTGGAGTAGCAGCGGTGAGAAAGCCTGCAGCCAGTAATCTGTTTGCTCTGTGGCATCAAGAACTACCGAAGGAACACGCTCGGTTTGCCGGCTGATGGGAAAATCTTTATATAGATATTTTTTTTTGTAGCTTCTTCTATCTTCTGGTCCTTTCAGTTTAGATGTGCAGTAAGAGCTAGTGCATTTCCATGATTATGAACTACATGCACGATGTTATTTCCTACTTCGATACTAAAACATTACCGTATCCATTCAAGCAGTTGTGTATCATTTTCCTCCAACAAGAAAAAAGAAAAGAAAAGGAAGGGAACTCAAAAGCAGTCTGGAGGAAGAAAGAATGATGTAGTCTGTTATCACTTGATGGCTAAGAAGCAGCCCATTGCTACATGGCTCATACATTACTCCATCCATTTATCTTGGTCAGGTAGGCCCTAGACTGAATTCTTGTCCGAATAAAAAAAGGAACCATTAATCCGCTGGGCACAGGTCAGCGTGCTGTTGCATTTCTTTGGAATCATATTTCGTAAGCAAAGCCCGATTTCTGTCTGCTTTTGGATGAAATCACGATTCTTGACACATCATAACATGCAAGCTAATTTGCTAGGATAGTTTGTGCAAAACCTCTTTACTTGACTGGGTACCGTGCCCGGCGTTTGTTGTACAAAGAAGAAAAAAATGTTGTTGTCACTTCGTTGTAAAGACATTCAAGTCAGTTAGGGCAGAGGTTCACAAACGTTTCCTGCCAGGCCCCTATTTTGCAGAGTAAGAGGGTAAGGAAATTTCATTCCCACCTTTTTCCTTTTAGTAAACTTGTCATTGTTTTACAGACGGTTCCAATAACTTAGCTCAAGTAAGGTATGTGTGATAAACCCTTGGATGCCTAGGAGTCAGCATGACTTTAGACTTTAAATGTCTCCCACTGACCATGAGCATCTCCTACAGGAGGTTGTAAAAAAAAAAAAAAAAAAAAGAAAAAGTACAAATATATAGTGACCGTTCTTGAACTATGAGGCAAACCACCGAGAATGGTCCCCTCTGATGTATAGTTAAGCTTAAAATAATCCAAAACCTTAGACGGTCTGGGAAAAGTAATGTCGAAATAATATGTTTTTCAGCTTTTATTTTCTCTATAAGGTTTTCATTGGGTCAAAAAAGTTTATGTGCACTTTGTAAGTGTGTTTGGATTTACTTAATTTATTGAAGCCACAAGCTTCTCACAAGCGTATGGAAAAATATTTTGATCATTTCTCCTGACAGATGTGTGGAAACTCGGTCTGGTTTGGGTTTGTTGCTTTTGCAGTTTAATCCACAAGCGTTCTGTGCAGTTTAGATTTGAGCTTTGTGATGCCACACCAGTACGTTAACTCACTGTTTTTCTAAACCGCTTTGTCAATTCCAACTTCAGTCTGTTTATTGCTTTGAAATACCTGACTTAACTTCCGGAGGTCCACCGGTTTATTTCCAAGCCTTTTCTGTAATTGGCTAAAGAAATTCTAAAATATAGCCCCTTTCCATCTGCAGGCGCATTCTCAGTGACCTAAATGGCTTGTCAAATGAGTCTTAATATCATTATGCAAATTTTTTTGCATTATTTTGCAGACATATTATGATATATACAGTATGTAAGTATTTGATTAACTTGACTTTTTAACATCTAATGCTGAAATAAATCCATCCCTCTTCAGCAAGTTTTGTCCTGAATATTTTCTCCTTAACATAAACACAGTGGGCATTTATATTTAAACTAAGTCGCACTACAGCTTAAAAACATGAACTATTCTAACCTGAAGTGAAGCCTCATCGTAGATCCGGGGTCCCAGGTTGGATTCTGAGCTCTGCTGTTGTCTTTTTTTTTTTTTTTCTTCTTCTTCTTTTTGTATCTAATTGTGTTCTTGGCTCACTAGTTGGTTTTGCTTGTGTGTTGTTATTTTAGCTTGTCTTTTTATTTTTATCTTTATTTGTATTTTTTTAGGTTAAGAGCCCTAAAAAGGAGAGTACAGACTTTGAAATAGCTGATGATAAAAGGTAATGAGCTGTCCCCCCCTTTTCTGTTCACGTTATTGTGTTGTCTGAATGCCCCCAGCCTTTTTTTTATTTTATTTTTGTTCCTTCCCAAATAATCGTGTCTGGCTCAAGGCCTAATCCACATCATGTGCGCATGGAATCGTCCCTGATTAAAATGCAGGCACAATGTTATGCCCTGGAGCTTGATGCAGCTAATTCTTGTGATTTGGCCATCCGCAGTTATGGATAGTCATGTTCTGCTTCCCCTCACACTCTCACAGACAGATACGTTTAAGTGTTTTTCAAGAAATTAATTTCTCCATCATTTATTAGCGTGGCAGAAATAACTATGCTTTATTTTTAGAAGGTAAGGTTCAGGGGTGGTGACGGGCATCGCAGAAAGAGACCTCTCGGTCACTCATGCGCTTTCTTTCGCACACTTGCTCTCTGCTGTGACAGTGATGGAACGCTTGTTTAATCACAGGGCGACGCAATCAGAGCAGACTTTGTGGAACTCGGACCCCGCTGGTAATTGGCAGTGGGGGCCAATATTTCCAAGGACGAGGTTCACTATTAAGATGAAGTACTCCTCGTAGTTCTCTGCTGTAGAAGACCCGGAATAGAGTAGCAACGGGTCATTGTTACGGTGCATATAATTAATTTATTTGATTCCGTCGCCTCCCCCTTTCATCAACCCGTGCCACTTGGCAATAACGGCTCGTTTTCCTCCGATTATTCTAGCATTTAATTGCTGTAATTATCAAATTAGCAGTGCCAATTAAGCGATATTGTCTAATTGTGGTAATTATGTTCCTGCCATTAGACAATGATTGGTTGTCTTTTAGATTTTCCAAACCTAATGAACCCCTAATAAGTATTTTCTGCTTAAATTTCCCCGACTGTTTTTCTTCTTTTTTTTTTTTTGTGTCTAATTCTCTGTGGCCGCAGCTTGAAGGAGGAGGCACATGATGGTGACTTTATGCCAGAAAAGAAAGGAAAGAAAAGGAAAAGAAAGCTGGAGTCAGCCGAGGATCCTTCCAACTCCACAACACTTTCTTTGTAAGTAATTAATGGCATGAATAACTCAATCAAACGAGCCTGACACACCGAGCATGGCACAACTAAGTGTATACCTTGACAATAGTTGCTCGTACATTAGCGGTTAAAATATGGATGTAGAACAGATTTAACACCAGTGTGGTGCAGCAAATTTTTTTTTTATTCCCTTTTTTTCGCCCAATACTTTGAAAATGGGGGAATTTTTGGCTTCCTTCTACCTTGTTGTTGGGCTCCACCACTGTAACCTACAAAACCCCGCACAAATTTCACATAAGGTGAAACTAGATTAAGATGAAAGTAGATTTAATATGGCGGTTTAATAGGTGGACGGACGTTTGGGCGCTCGGACGGACGTATGGGCGCTTGGACGGACAAGGATGGGTGGATGGATGGGTAAGTTTATTGATGGATGAATGGCTGGATGGACTGTTGAATAGATGAAGGAGTATATACATACGTATATACATACACAGTTTATTACGTACGTAGAGCAGTAAACGCTGCAAAGCTACGCTACAGCAAAAAACTAGAGTCTCTCTTCCATCAGTGCCCTAGAAACATGTGGCAGGGACTTAGAGACATGACTGATTATAAAACACCATCACCTAAGATGATGAGCGTGGACGCTACATTAGCACAAGAGCTAAATACCTTCTATGCTCGCTTCGACAGCGCTGTGTATGCTAACGGTGCTAACGTCTCTAGTAGCGCTGCTGAATGCACGCTTGCAGAGAGTGCAAGACCAATCACCGCGTTTATCATCTCCGAACACGAAGTGAGAACAGCCTTCAAGAGAGTAAACACCAGGAAAGCTGCTGGTCCAGACGGCATCACAGGGCGAATTCTGAAGACCTGCGCTGATCAGCTAGCTCCGGTATTTACAAAGATCTTCAACCTCTCACTGGAACAGTCTGAAATCCCAGCGTGCTTCAAAAAATCCACCATTGTCCCAGTCCCAAAGAAACCCCAGCCTGCCTGTCTAAACGACTTATCGTCCAGTAGCTCTGACCTCCACTGTGATGAAATGCTTCGAAAGGTTAGTAAGAGACTTCATCACTAGTTCAC
>JAOUQX010000030.1:20579351-20589970 GCA_028566295.1 Liobagrus marginatus
GTCTCTAAGTGTTAGTGCTGTGATTAACTGCTGATTGTACAGGATGTACCCCGCCCTAACTCACACACTAAGTTATCGGGGATAGACTACAGCGCCCCCACGACCCTGAACAGGATAAACGCTACATAATGAATGAATGGATGGATGATTGTCTTTATTTGATGGAGGAATATTGTGCAAAATCCTGACAATGTCCTCAGTTCACGAAGTTTTCCTTCAAAATGAAAGTGCAAAAAAGCAACAAAAATTTTTTTATTCATTACTTGGTTTTCCAAAGCGGTACTTAGTATTTTAACACACATTCACAGCGAGATTTATTGAAATATTATACAGCTGCTTGAGAAAATGCTCTGTTTTTAAAAACCAGTAGCATTTCATTGGCTGGTTACTAAAATTCTGCTGCTTTGTTCCAGTAATCAGCTTTCAGAGCAGACTGTCAGAGTGAAATAGAAACCTGCACTCAGAAAGGGATCGGTACAAAAACATAAAACAAGAATGCAACGGAAGAAAGATCTGGTTCACGGAACACGGTGTTACACAAAACACCACTATGCCATCGCTCTCTCTCTCTCTCCCCCTCGCTCCCTCTCTCGCTCCCTCCCTCTCTCTCTCTCTTTCCCTCTCTCTCTCTTTCTCTCTCTCTCCCCCCTCTCTCTCTTTCTCTCTCTCTCTCTCCCACCCTCTCTCTCCCTATCTCTCTCTCCCTCGCTCCCTCTCTCGCTCCCTCCCTCTCTCTCTATTTCTCTCTCTATTTCTCTCTCTCTCTCCCTCTCTCTCTCTCTTTTGCTACCTCTCCCTCTCTCTCCCTCGCTCCCTCTCTCTCTCTCTCTCTCTCTCTCTCTCTCTCTCTCTCTCTTTTGCTACCTCTCCCTCTCTCTCTATCTGACAATGGCATCTTCATGGTTCTGCCCTGTGAGCTACACGAGCCGTGGCCTCACTCAAATCTCCGTATTCAGAAACGTTCCTCACAGTAGACTACATTCATCAAGACATGGCAGTGTGTGCCAGAACCTTTACAATGGCTGGGAATAAAGGTGAAGAACCACGCGAGGGGGATGGAGGCTTAAAGAGACGAGGCTGTGTTAAAGTGTAGAGCAGTCAGCAGGTTCTTTCTTTTCTTTGACTCAAAATCAGAACCTCCGAATAAAAGCATTCGAGTCTGACTTTGATTTAAGACAAATGGCCAAAAGTTTGTGGACACTTTAGACACAGTTGTCTAGGAGGCTTTTTGAGAGATTTTCCCTTCAAACACGGTTCCAGCATGACAATGTCCCTGTGCACAAAGCCGCTGTACTCCATGTAGACATGCTGCGTTCTGCACGATAGTGCAGAAGACTTTGTTGAAGATTTTACAATTAAAAGTCTAAACGTACAAGTAAAAGGAGAACCACACGTACCATAGAGGCGAGGATCGGCAGAAACAGTGTTGCTGTGGCTACGTTGCTGGTGCATTCTGTAAAGGTTGCTATCATCAAGCACACGATGATCCCAATCGCCCATGGAGGAATGGTCTGGAGTGGAGTCATCTGATCCCCGATCCACTGGGATAAACCGGAATCCTGTAAGTGAAGAGCTCCAGACATAATATAAACAGCTGGGGGTGGATAGTGAGCTTAGTCAGCGCTGCATAACTGTTGGGATCAACAGTGAAGACAAATTACCATCATTGGGCCCTTGAGCAAGGCCCTAAACCCCACTTGCTTCAGGGATGCAGTGGCTGACCCTGCGTTCTAACCCCAGCTTCATAATAAGCTGGGAAATGCAAAAACTACAGAATTTCCCCTGTATTAATAAAGTATAATATATATTTATTTATAAGGGTCTAGTTTTTAATTTGCCATTTTAAACTTAAAATGTTAAAGGCTAAACTTTTATTCTCATTTTCATTTGGACAACCAAAATTGATGCTTAGGTTCCTGTGCTGGTCACATGGAGGACCACAAACACAGCCGTGCAACACATGCGCTGATTCATCTTAGGTTTAAATAAGTGGTAGCTCAGTGGTTTAGCTGTGGGACTGACGATTGAAAGATTGTGGGTTCAATTCCCAGTACCACCAGTCTGCCACTGCCGGGCCCCTAAGCAAGGCCCTTAACCCTTAGTGTACAAAAAAACCCAGTTGAGATTATAAGCCTTATATCGATCCTGCTGATATCTCTGGACATTACTGATGTACATATAAGTGGTAGCTCCATGGTCCCTGCCATTACAGGGCCCTTGAGGAAGGCCCCTAACTCTCAGTTGAATAAAATGAGATAACGTAATGTAAAATGTATGCTAGACTCCAGCACACTCCCAGTAACAAAATGTTTTCCACTATATGCCTTCCTGTGTGTTTTACCTCACTGCCCTTAGCCAGAGCAAAACCTCCTCCGAGCAGCAGTATTATACTCCAGGGCATCTTCTTCTGTACCACCTGCCAGTTCAGCAAAGATGTCCGAGGTTCACCGTTGGACTGTGGCACTGCAACACAACATGAGCAATATTCACAGTTCAATAAAATAATCTAGCGGTACAAGAATATTATGTATCTATACATCATTGGTTAGTGGGTACATCATAATATTTTGGCATTCAAGGAACCATTTAATCACACATGTCCATCGATCAGGCATAACATTATGGCCACCTTCCTAATATTGTGTTCCTGATATTGTTGTAGTCCCACTTTTGCTGCCCAAACAGCCGCCACGTCGAGCTATCTGACACCAAGATGTTAGCAGCAGATCTGTTACGTCCTGTAAGTTGTGAGTTGGGGCTCCTTCACTCCCCACGTATATCAATGAGACTTAGCTGCCCATGACCCTGTCACTGGTTCACCACTGTTCCTTCCTTGGACCACTTGTGATAGATACTGACCGCTGCAGACCGGGACACCCAACAAGAACTGCAGTTTTACTCTGACCCAATCGTCTAGACGTCACAATGTGGCCCTAAACTCGCTCAAATCTTTACGCTTCAACATTGTTACTGCTTCTAACATCAACTTTGAGTTGATGTCAAATGTTAATTTGCTGCCTAATATATCCCACCCAATAACAGCAACATATCCCACCCACTAACAGTAACATATCCCACCCACTAACAGTAATATATCCCAACCACTAACAGTAATATATCCCACAAACTAACAGTAATATATCCCACCCACTAAAAGGTATATATCCCACCCACTAACAGGTATATATCTCAACCACTAACAGTAATATATTACACCCACTAACAGTAATTGGAATTTTTTTATTTTTTTCTATTTTCTGCTTAATTTCGGTCAGTCGGAAAAGAATTTGACTTCATGTCATACTTTTGTGAGGTTTTTTTGTGTATGTGGCAAATAAACTTTGAAATTGAGTAATATATCCTACACACTTACAGTCCAACCCACTAACAGGTGCCATGATGAAGAGATTATCAGTGTTATTCATTTCACATGTCAGCGCTCATAATGTAATTCTTGATCAGTGTATATGTCAATGTAGATTTTTAATATAATTGCTGTATTTTTATATCCAGCACAGTATTAATATAAGTATTAAATTTTTGGGAATAAATAGTCATCCCTAATCCTTTTTCTGATCATTATTTTTTTTTTTATAAAGGACAAGGACACGCATATAGACACCCTGGGGATTTAAACAGTATTTGATTGATTTTTATGGGAGGAATTAGATGTCATTGACATTTCTTGAGACAGCAGTCACGGAGATAAGGTCACTTTTAAGTGCATTAGCAGCAAAAATTGACAACCAGCATTACGAAAGGTGCAAGCCTTCTTTCATATGCATAATGTCCTTCTTATCGTCATCATACCTTCTGAAGGGCTGCAGGACAAGGGGGGAAAATGAAACTACGTCTAATCGAGAAGAAGGAATGTGCGAGAAAATGAACAAACGGATGAGAGTGTCGAGATTGATTGAATTGTTTCAGTGTTTACTCAGTGTTTTTGCGAGAGGGCAGTTAGAGGACACGGTAATCTCTTAGTCCTCTGTGTTCTCTCCCACCATAAAGCCAATGCACCTTTGACTCAGGATAATTAATAGATTCTACTATACTTATCGTTTAAACTGACTTCAATACCGAAAGTAAACAAAGACTTTTTCAATGATTTGATGTCTATCTCATCCCTCATCTGATCTCTGCGCTCTTTCTCTCAGCGACACGTCCTTTTTTTTCCTGGCCTCATCTGTGTTGTCTAAATGTTATCTCTCCTTACTAATAGCTTCCGCTAATTCACATTCGACTCAGTGTACTCTTTTAAAAACCTGCCTTGTGTTAACATAATTGCATTTATCTGTTGCTTAATTCATTTCTTTTTGTCCTTTCCTTTTCTCAGGGCGAGTGCTCACAGAAGTGCTACCACATGTTCATCGTGGAGACTGTGTGCGTGGCGTGGTTTTCCCTGGAGTTTGTGTTACGATTCCTGCAGGCACACAGCAAGCTGGAGTTCCTACGTGGGCCGCTTAATATCATTGACGCTATGGCTATCTTGCCATACTATGTGTCCCTGGCTGTGGATGAAGAAACGGAGGAGGTTGGTTCGGACCAAGAACGCTCCACAGGCAAGGGCTACCTGGACAAGCTGGGCCTGGTGCTGCGGATCCTTCGAGCACTACGCATCTTATACGTGATGCGGCTCGCACGGCACTCGCTGGGCCTGCAGACTCTGGGGCTGACCGTGCGCCGAAGCACGCGTGAGTTCGGCCTTCTGCTTCTCTTCTTGTGTGTAGCCGTGACACTCTTCTCACCACTGGTGCACCTGGCTGAGAGTGAACTAAGCAATGAGCAGGACTTCAGCAGCATCCCTGCCTCCTATTGGTGGGCCATTATTTCTATGACAACCGTTGGCTATGGCGACATGGTACCACGTAGCATCCCTGGTCAGGTGGTGGCACTCAGCAGCATCCTGAGCGGTATACTAATCATGGCCTTCCCTGCCACCTCCATCTTCCACATGTTCTCACGCTCCTATCAGGAGCTCAAACACGAGCACCAGCGCATCATGAAGGAGGAGTGTGCTAAAGCCGCAGCCGAAGCTGTGGACAAACTCGGTGAGGAACCACAAAAAAGCGACGATCATCCTGCACCTATACTGGCTCTTAATCCGGATCCTGAAAAGAACGGATCCACCGATGCCGTGTCTCTATTAGGGAACAGTGGCGACTCGTCAGGAAATAGCAGACCCCCATTTCCAGTAGGACCCTTGTAGAGACTACCGACACTATTGATAGTGTGGACTTTGTAGTAGTGAACATTTTAGATGAAGGATAGGATGTAAAGGACCACTCTCTTTGAGGAGAGAAAGGGAAAAAAATGCCATAGAAACTTTCACTATGTGAATCAGGCTCTTTTGTCTTCCATCAGCCATCAGCTGACTAGTTCGAATTAAAATACTGCAATTTTCATATACAGCTTGCTCGAATCCAATACCTTTTTTCACATGAATTAATCACCCTCGGGCCTATTAAACCACGCAGATGATTTTGATCCTCTCAGTTTGTCATGGCTAGGGCTTTGTCATGCCGTAACAGTAGATGCCTTGATCTTTTTTAATTCCGTGTGTCTATTGTCAAAACTTTTATTCAGTTTTAGCCAATTAAATCGATTATAATCAACGCAAGCTCGCACATGATACTGGTTTGTTTAAGATTCAGTATGCTACTGCTTTCCTATCAGTGGAAATCAGTTTTAATGTGAAGAAAGGAATATATTCTAGGCACATTTAGTCTTGCTGTGTCCCTTTGAAGCATTTTGGACAGACAGCAGTGACTGACCCATGAAAGATCCAAATAAAAAGCTGTAGTTATGCCAACACTTTGCCTGTGCTGTTTTTATCTTTCATTTGAAAGCATTTTAATCTGCTCTGTTGATTGTTCAAAACATTACACACTTGTGCTTGGTTTGTGCGAAACAACAAAGACTGTGTGTGTGTGTGTGTCTGTTTGCGTGCACTTGTTTTCATGGATTTATGAGGACACACATTTGTATAATGACATGGGTATTACACTGGTATTAAGACATAAGCATGTTTTATGGGGACATTTCATAAGTAAAATAGCCATTATCAAAACTATGATGCCTATTGAATATCCTCACTAAGATAGCAAAACAAGTGTGTGTGGGTGTGTTTGTAGACAGATTGACGTGGTTTACACTGCAGTTTATAAGTAATTAGACAGAATTAGCGTTTCGTTTCAGCAACCCAGCACATCGAGTATGACATCGTACAGTGCTAACCCATACATAGTGCAGCTTTAATTCAAGCATATTTATGTCATCACAGTGCAGTAGTCATATTCAAACTAAATTATTCAGATTATAAATGGTTTTAATTTGTAAGAGGGCTGTTGATTTGACGTTATACACTCTTCTGTTTTCATTTTTGGCAGAATATGCCAAATTACTACTCAGCGGTTTCTGTGTGTGTGTGTGTCTATGGTTGTTTTATCGTCCTTATTCATATTTATATAAATATTTTTTACCTTCAGGGAATATTATAAACAAATCATCCATGTGCCGACTCAAATGTGGGAAGTTCTGATGGAGAGACAGAACTCTGGCCTTTATATTCCGTTCTTATCAAGTCACAGAATCGACTTCATACCCAATGCATATGGGATGAGATGGCAAAAGGTCCGGAGTAATGTTGATGAGATTGCTGATTAGATATACTGCAAAATCATTGGTGACAAAATTACAAAGTGACATAAACCAGACCTTCTTTACTCTGAGGCAACACTAAAATATAATATTATAATATAGAAAGAATTCACATACAAACACATGCAAACACATACACAATACAATGAAGTCACCTTACCCACAATATAATCATCTTAAAAGATTACTATTTAGGACCTTTAAAGTCAGAAAAGCCTTAATACGGACATTATTTTGATATTGACTAAAAACATCAAAGTACTGGTGTGTTATGGTGTTAAATACAAGTTAGATGTGTTAAATTAATACTATTTAGTATCTTTGCTTGAATTAAAATATTGTCAATGTCATTAGCATGAATGGATGACCGCTCAGTTCAATTTGTGTATTTTTTTATTCCATAAAATAAAAATTAGGACCTGGCATTTTTAACCCTTATACTCATTCAAAAGCAAAATACTGCCAATGTTAGCAAAAAAACACGTAGCCTGAATCACAGAGCTTCATCAATACATCAGCCATTTGCCAAGGTCCTTATTCACTCCTTATGCAGTATATATTTACGGTAGTATTTTACATCCTGATGCTTCTTGCCGGTAATAAATATACAGGTTATAAGAGACTGGACATAAAACAGATTTACAGGAAGAAACAAATTCAAAATAAAGTTATCATGTATCGATAAATGAAACTTTTTTTTATTTCTAATGAGCAAGCCAGAGGCACTGATAACAGGGAAAAGCTTCCTGGGACGTATGAGAACGAAACTTTAAGAGGAACCAGACTCAAATTTAACCAGTAACACGGGATAAGTGTGATTAAATCATTTCCTTCCTTTCCTTCAGAAGCTGATGTTCCATTGATTTGTGTCCCTTCAAATATGTTATGCAGTCACGAGCCATTAAACTGTCCCTTACTGCCCTTTTTAACGCTGTTGAATTATGCCTTGTGCTCAAAAAAAGCCAATGACCAATAATTAAAGGCCCATTGAGGAAGAAGTGACGCTGCCCTTTAATGATTGTTTCAAGGGTATGAAAAGCAGATGCAGACCAGACAGGGTTGCCAAGGGCGGAATTTGTATACCAAAATATGCTAGCTAAAAATAATTAGTGGTCATCTTGGATTATAACAAACAATCCAAAATAAATATATTTAACTATATTTCCACAAACAAAGCAAAGGATATAGGGATTATGGAGTGTTTCATGTGCGCACATTGGAAACGCTTGTACACCACAGTGGTAGCCCAGTTATAGAATTACATCATTGGTCTTGGTTAAAGCAATAATGTCACTCTTAGATCAACCTTCCTAGTTTGCATTTGTACTGCATGCATAGTCTATTCCACCACACTTGGTATTGATGTGCAACCTTAGAAATGTTAAACGCAGACATCACAGCTGGTCGGAGCATTTTAAAGGTAGCACCAGAGTGTGATCTCAGTTCCACCTAAATACGGTCAGAATTTCACTGTGAACTCTGGCCTTTTGAAGATGCTCCATTTGTCTTCAAACGCACAGTGGGAGGCCAAGCTGGACATAGAGGTCTACATTAATCATCGCTGACTGATTCTTAGGCTTCTGGGAAGTCAAAGTACAGTTATGCACACACACACACACACACACACACACACACACACACACCTACACACATTCCTTATATTTCCGTCTCGTTTGGTAGTAAGATTGTTGACCATCAGTCTCAGCTGGTCTCAGATGTTGGTTTTTCTATATAGTTTAAGATGAAAATCATAGTTGATGCTGGGGTTAATTAAATAGCCCAAGCAAAAGCAAGGTTTCCCCGAGTTTCATCAGATTGTAGCAGACGGCCTGAACATTCACCGTGTTTGACAGATGGCTGTAATTGGATTTTTGGGTACATTTCATGGTCCTATAATATGATCAATTTTCTGTCTCCCCCTCATTTTCAGGCGAAGCTTTAAAAATGAATAATGGGGTTGAGTATGGGCGACGGCAGATTTAGTGCACGGTGCAGGTTTAATTTTTGACTATAGCTCTCTGCATCTGTTCACTACCAACTGGCAACACTGAGCCTAGAAGAAAAGGCTGTTTGTTTATATTTGTTTGTTAATAAGTGCCATATCATGTACCGCTTGCTAACAAACTCTTTGTTCATTATCGGGTCTATTTGAGACTGAATTATATCGTTACCACATCTATACCTTGGATTAAGCAGATGGGACTTTCTCTAATTGGAGTGCAGGAGAGTGAATGAGATAAGGTAGACAGTGTAGGAGAGTTTGGAACAGACTTGATTAAATCAAGTCTGTTGGCTATGAGGAGCGGGAAGCACAGGAGATGATAAGTGCAGTCAGCAAAAGGACAAAGTGAGTCGAATCTGTTTTCTAGATACGACTACCTTCCACCTTTGCCATCACACAGGTTGGACGCTCGTATAAAAAGCTATAAAAAGAGAAGAAATGGGATTCGTATAATGCTCTGTTTAAGCTGTGCATTACGATGATACCCCTATTGCCGGCAGTAATAATAAATCATATTTCTATTTCACTAACGTCTCCATCTGTCCCTAAGGTGATTTATCTATTAATATGTATATTTCCAAAACATCGACAATAATACTCAAAATGTAAGAAAATAGGCAACGGTCTGAGACAGGAAGTAAAAATAAAACAACAGGAAACATAATGTTAGAATGCATGAGAAGATTTGCAAAAAGAACAGAAAACAGGTAGGTAGAAGCCGAATTTACACTAGACTTTTTCCTAACGAAATCCATCTCTTTAGACAGTTACATAATAAAAGACAATATAAAAACAATACTCATACTTTTGGCATAATTTCTCTCCAAGAGCGAAAATGTGACAATTACCGATTACCAATAAGCTTATAGCTGCTATAAAGTAAAGTAAGAACTAAACCAACTTGTCTAGCAGACATTTCCTAACTTTAAATGGTTAAAAAAAGTCATTACAACTTGTAATTGCGGGTATTTTGTTTAGCATGGTGTTATTAAAAGATAATGTCATGCCTTACTCTTTAATTTGGCGAATGTTTTCATATAAGTGTGAATATATGGAATTCTCATTAATAATTAGGAGTGGCCAAAACATTCAAAAGCAGTCTACCAGGTACAACTACAGAATATTGGAGTAAGAGGTAAAGGTGATGGAGAAGAGCTGCTGGGTTAGAAGTTTCTTCTAAGGGTTGGGGTTGAGGTTGGGGTTAGGGTTAGGGTTGGGGTTAGGTTATGGGTTATTTTAATCATTTTCCCTCACTCCCTTTTCTAAGAAATTTTATTTGTTTTCGTTTTGTTTTTACTTTTCAATAAAACTGAGAGTAGGGGAATTAAGCATGGGAACAGATTCCCTTACATAAAAACTCTGAAGGAAACCTAAGAGAACAACAACAAAAAAAGAAAAACCCGATATCTACCCTTACCCACAAACCCACCCCCATACCTACCCATACCTATACCCATACACACACACCCCCCCACACACACACACACATACCCCCACACACACTCTCCACCACGCATACCCATCCACCCATACACATAATTACCATATTTCCTAGGGTTAGGATTCGGCATAAGGTTGGGATTTAAGCCTTAGGGTTAAGGGCTAGAGTTGAGGTCAGGATTGGGTCAGGGTTGGGGTTGAGGTTAGTGTTGGGGTCAGGGTTAGGGTTGGGGTTGGGGGTCAGGGATAAGGGTCAGGAATAGGGTTAGGATAGGGACCTGATTAAAATTTGAGTAACAGATTATTTAAAAAAAAAAAAAAAAAAAAAATTTAATATTTCCATATCTGAGTTTCCCTTCAAGTTTTAATATATCTTATTTTAAGTAAGTACTATTATTAGTAGGTGTCTACCCCCACACACAAAAGTGCCATAAATAAACCAGACAATAAGTTGACCTCCACACCAAACACTATCTTTTATTAAAAAAAAAAAAAAAGAAATAAAAAGAGGTTAGTATAA
>JAOUQX010000030.1:20630318-20643945 GCA_028566295.1 Liobagrus marginatus
CTGCCCCAAACATTGTGTAAGTGGGAGTCAGATGAGAAGGTAGGATCCATATACAAGAGGAGTTTATTTACACCAGGCAAACAGCAAGCAGTGGTTCCACGAGCAAACTAAAAGGTGCTAACGTGGCTAAAGTTACAAACGCTGTAGACTAAGCTACTAAACAAAACGACTAGCACAAAGGCTAGTAAACAAACACTTGACTTGATATGACTTTAACACAAACATTTAACATGACTTGGCAAGAAGCGAGTAACAAACCAACCGACAAACATACACAGATTGACAAATACAATACTTTGCCCTGAACATTGGCTAACAAACAGGAAGTGCAGTAACAGGAAATGACATGGCAGTGAATTGTGTCCATTGTGCTGGGATGTGCTCCCTCTACAGGGCAGAGTCCGGTACTGCCGTTACACATTGACATTGAATCCAGATCATCCATAGGCTGTGTTTATAGAAAGCTTATCAGAAAGCAGAGAATGGGCATTTAGTATTTTCCAGAGCTTCAATGAAATTTACACTGTTACATTCCAGACATAATTGTGTTTGCACATAAAGGTTTCTCAAATAGATTTTTTTAGTTGTACTAAAAAACAACTTTGGCTACTTAGTGGTGTAAATGATTGTACAACGAGGAAGTGGTAGCTCAGTGGTTAAGTGTCAACTGCTGATCCGAAGACCAGAATTCGATTCCCAGCGCTGCCATATTACCACTGCTGGGCTCCTGAGCAGGGCCCTTAACCCTCAGCTGCTCGGTTGTAAGCCGCTCTGGATAAAAGCGTCTTCTAAATGCTGTAAATGTACAACTTAAGGATATCTACACTATACAGAGTTCATAATATTCAATCAAGTATTGCATACATATTTAATAAAACAATACTGAGGGAATACGAAAGTCATATTTCGTAAAACTTTTTTATAGTTTTATTTATATTCTACGTGACGTAAAGACAGTCGGTAGGTTCTCTGGTTCTCTTTCCTCTCACTGATTAGCCGTGGTCCGGCTACAGGAAGAACTGTAGTGCTGTGGGTGCATCTTTACATTCCCAGACATCCCACCGTGCAAAAACTCATTTCAGGGAGGTAGTACCAACATTTCCGGTAGAACCCCACAAACACACCTAGCAGGTACACCTGCTGCAATTTACTGCCCTAGTTACTCGTGTAACCTAACAAATTTACTGTTTAGAAATTTTGATATACCACTTCCCATTTCGTGAAAATTTAAGGAAAGGGGTACAAGGAGAATCCAGAGAACTTTGTGTAAACCTGTAACGTGTGCGCAGAGGTGTGTAAACCTGTAACGTGTGCGCAGCGGAGATGCACAGAGAGAAGGCAGCATCCAAATGCAGAGGCTTTATTGAAGCAGGCAGTGGTTCCAAAAGCGCAAACACAAACGTAGCAGACGTGCTAACAAGGCTAAAGCTAAACTGTGCTTTTTTTTTAAACTAATACCAGAAACGACAAACGGCAAACAGCTAGCAAACAAATGGTGAACCAGCAAACGGCTGGGTCAGCAAGTGAACTTCCACGCGGCTTGGTTTTGCAGGCAAACGGCATACATCCAACATGTATACAAACGGCATAAATCAAGCACATAGACGGTCCAACAAACATGCATACATCATACATACATACGTACAGCTTACAATCAATACTTTGCCCTGAACAATTGAGAGTACATGGTTTATATACTGTAGCTAACAAACAGGAAGTGCAAAGACAGGAAATCGCTAGACAGGAAGTGATGTGACAGTGGATTGAGTCCATTGTTCAGGGGAAGTGCGCCCTCTACTGAGGGGAGTCCGGTACCGACGTCACAAAACCTGCTCATGCAATAAAAGATGCACTTATATTATTACCAATCTACTCACTGTATTGTTTTTATTAATTTATTTAATTACAGTTTTAAACAAGTGTGCAGACAGTTTGGCCTCATCATGTTGTAGAACATCTATAAACTTGCTGGTAATCAGCGAGTTTAAACACATTATTAATAAAGCATACAATGTACGCACACGCATATGAGTCCAGAATTCGAAGCCATGTTTAAGCAGTTAGTTTTGGTTTTTAATAGACTCCAGGGTAAAATCATTGACTGATTAAACAGGTGGAATCACTTCCAAGGGCACTCACATTGTCCCATTACGGATAAGATTTAGCAATTATGAGCTAAACTAATTCATTGATATGCAATGTGTTAAAGTTGTAGATGGAGCGTATAGAGTACGTATGTATAAACTGGTATATAAATATGAACGGTGTTGAACGTGTACAGCGTAAAGGTTAAAATCGACCTTTCCTGCTAACCTGAATGTTTTTAACCAAATGTTGCTTTAATCATAAAAAAGCTTCTAAATGGTTTCCAGTTGCACTTTTGGTCCTGCTTCATGAGCAAGTTAACAAAGCCACAGTCATGTGTTCATTCTTCAGCAGCTTGTGCACTAATCCAAGTCAGCTGAAGAGGTCATATTTCAGAACCATGAATACTGGCATGTTATCATTTTACATTTACAGCATTTGGCAGACGCTTTTATCCAGAGCGACTTACAACTGAGCATTTGAATGTTAAGGGCCTTGCTCAGGGGCCCAGCAGTGAAAGCTTGTCAGTGCTGGGAATCAAACCACGGTCTTCGGATCATCAGTCCAACAAATTAACCACTGAGCTACCACTTTAGCTCAATTAGCTCTTTATAGTCTATTGTCTAAAAAGGATCAGGATTTTGTATGGCATTAGCAACGTGGGTGTTTCTAGAGCATGAACAGGTTTATTGGTTGGTTTAGATGCATAGCCAAATCACCAATCAATCCAAAGTGTCTCTTCAGTGCAGGTTTTATGATAGGAAATTAGGAAATAATAGGAAAATAATACAAGGGATGACGTTCACTGTGAAAAAAACAATCACTTGTATGGTCCTCCTAGTGAAAAGGAGGAGAGTTTAATTATTAACTAAATGAAGTAGGGAAGTGGTGAACAGCATGTATGTTTAAGAAAAGAAGCATGCTGTGAGGTTTGGTATCTGATGCACGTTTTTTATAAACTCCGATAAATTAGAAGCAATTAATGAAGAGGCGTCCAGTTTACAGCTTAATGTAGAGAGGCATCACTGTGGAAAAAAAGCTTAGTGCCTGCTATTATTAGTTGCTTCTGTTGCTTTTATGATTGGTGGTTAAATGGTGGCTTATGCATGGGTTATGAACATGCAGAAACAAGTCAATAAGGACATATACACATCATATTAATGAAGTGTCTCAATTTCGATAAACTGCTTTGAGACAAGAATTAAATTAGAAATGTTTTCATTTCATGTTCAGCAAAATAATTCATTTGTATTTAGTATTTAGATGTTTTTAAACTTTTTTTTGTGATTTAAGCAAAAAATATTTCCAAGATTTATAAACCTATTTCAAGGAATTTACTTGTACATGTACTGGACGTTTGGAAAGCTTTTGGGTAATTTTGCAAACCGAGTCAGGATCATTTTATGACTACAATTTATGTTAAAAATAAATATGGCCAGTGTCTCAGTGACCCAAATGAGGACAACAGATTTGAATTAGTGATCTGTTAAGGAGTTTATACACTGTATACTTATAGTATATCATGTATAGAATGTTTACATTCTATGTATATTTATAGTATATTATAGGAGGTACACTATATTGTTATTATTATATTTCTATTATTACTATTATTTTATTATTATTATTATTATATATTATTGTCATATACATATTGCATATAGATGTACATTTGTAATTAGTAATTACTGTACTTACTGTTAATAGTATTTATATGCAACCAACCCCCCCTTTTACAATGTCTTTCTCTCCCTCACCCCCACTCACAGCAAACGTTCAGTTAGTCGTCAAAGCATTTCACTGTATGTTGTACCACGAATAATGTACATTTGACAAATTAACTTTGAACTTTGAACTTGAACTTTGAACTTTGAGTTTAGATGTCTCTCGTGACTTCTGCTTTTCTGCAGTTGTTCCATTGTGAGAGACAATAATGAGGCCAACAAATACTTTCATCATAGGGGTTCAGACGTCCCTACATTAGAGCAGGAGAGGATATCCCAGGACCATTAACTCCAAACAGGAAGGAGATACTAGCAGCGTTTCCGTATGCGGAGTCTCTTGAAAGATAATCTGTGCAATTGTAAGAGTTATGAATGAAGTCTGAGCCACAACGTCTATCCCAGTGGTAGCAAAGCATGCTACTCCTAATCAGGCAGACTGAAAATTTAGAAGGATTACTGGTAACAAGGCACGGACTTATTTTTCTAGCCAGAAACAGATTATGACTATAGATTTGGACATATGCATAAGGTTAATAACGACATAGCCTCAAACAAGCCAACAACATAGCCTCAAACACTAAGCAGGTGTGTATCCAAACAGCTTATATCACTAACCAGGATTGTCAGGTTACAGCAAAATGCACATGTCATAGCAGCAGATACGGACACGGGTACAGTTCTACAGAGCTTTATTAGAAGTAGCACACAAAACAAATCCAGAATCCAGAAGTAATATCAATATCAAGATTCATGCAATATGTACAAACAACAAAAATGTAAACAAAAAGGAAGTTAAGGACACCAGAAACAAACGCAAAAGATAGACTCAATAAACCCTGTCCTGGTATACACCGCATATACTTCGCAATGAAAGTGAACTGAGTGACCTTAAATACTATGAGTGGGCTGTGATGTAATTGTGACCAGATGTGAGGCATCAGTAATCCGGTCAACATGAACATGAAAGAGCCTTGTTACTTACACTAGGCGTTAAAGCGTGTACTGGGACATAGCAACACATCACATAACGGAAAAGAACAGTGTTGTTTGGTTATACAAACTATTGTAATATAATTTAACCCGGCAACTGAGAGGTTAACTGTCAGTGACGATCCCAAGCTGGGATAAAATAGGAGGGCTGGGTCAGGAAGGGCATCCGGTGTGGTACCTGTGCCAAATCAAACATGCGGATGGGATTATTCGCTGATGCGTACCCCTGACCGGGAAAAGCCAAATAAAACTACAAAAAGGAGAACATTTAATGTACTATTCCTTATAGTCAATTAAATTGATCTTCCTGAAAATGTCCCTACAGACTGGGGAAGTGGTAGCTCAGTGTTGGACTGCTGATCCGAAGAGAAAGGTTCGATTCCCAGCACTGCCAAGCTACCACTGCTGGGCCCCTGAGCAAGGCCCTTAACCCTCAACTGCTTGGATGTAAGTCGCTCTGGATAAGAGCGTTTGCTAAATGCTGTAAATGTAAATGAAAAAGTGTTCATGAATCCAAACTTTAAAATCTACCAGAGATCGTATGGGATACCTATTGGATACTTGTTTCTTCATACCAAGATCTCTAATACTGTTCAGGACAGATAGTAGGCAAATTAATCCTCAGCATCTGTAGTTGCTTTGAGTTGTTATTATTGCCATCCATGTTTGTGGACTGTGCTGTACTGTAGGAGTCTGGCAGTCCAGCCCAACTGTACATTAAAAACTACTGTACATTCCAATAATTTGCATTTTTTAAATTATATTCAATTGCCCTTAATTGCATATTGATGCAGTAATAAACCCACATAGTGCTGACCTGCACAGCTTTTATACAGCAAATAAATATATATTAGATATAAACACTTAAATGCTTAAGAACCCATTGCAAACATTTTATGTTAACAGTTGCTTTAATGCCACAGGCACTCTCCAGATAACATAATTTGTAACAATAAGTGCAAAGTGCAAAAAAATAAAAATAAAACACAGCCAAGTAAACCTTGCTTCACGCTGCTTCAATATCTCATCAGAAATCTAGCACAGTTGCCAAGTCCGTAGTTCATTCTTTTTAAGTTTGGGTTATGATGCATACACTCAATTCATTTTGTCAATATTTTGAAGGATAAATCATTTATACTTTATATTAGCCACGTTTTTTGACAATTCGGGAGTTTGGGGATAGTTTTGTCTCCTGTCTGTCCTACAGACCTGGCAACCCTGTAGCAAAGCACGCTGGTACTCTGACACACAGCAGAGGCTCTACATTTAGATCATATACGATCTGCAGAATATAGTTTAGACTTTCTTTTTTATCCCACACTAAGAGGACATTCTGTCAAGATGATTAAGCAGTCCTGGGCTGTATTCAGACATAAATAAAAGACAATAGCGAGGAGATGCAGTGAAACAGAGATATGAGTCCAAAACCATTCTCCCCTAAACAGTACCTCTTCCTGGAAACCTGGCTCGAGACCATTTTTGAAGTAGATCCTGTGTGGAATTATCTCGCATCCATCAACTCCGGGACAAAGAGTACAGAATATCTACAGCCCTAACCCTATCCATTTTCTCCCTTTAATAACAACAATATGTCTATCATGCATGCCATAGGACAGTGGTCTCCAATCCTGCTCCTGGAGGGCCACTGTCCTGCAGAGTTTAGCTCCAAACCTAATTAAACACACCTGAACCCGCTAGTCAATGCTTTACGATAGGTTAGAAACTTCTAGGCGGGTGTGTTGGATCTAAACTCTGCAGGATACTGGCCCTCCAGGAGCAGGATTGGAGACCCCTGCCATAGGATGACAAACAGTAAATCTCTTGTCCTTAACTTCAACCCCAGGGGAGTTTCCCCAAGTTCGCCTTTCACCTTTTTCCCCAAGATCAGAGAACTGAGAGCCACACATACATGACTTCTTTACATATCTTGATTCACATGTATACAAAACCTGTGACAGAGCTATGTGAGTAAGTGGTAGTGGGGGAAGTGGTAGCTCAGTGGTTAAGGTGTGGTATAAGCGGATTAAGTGGTTAAGGACTACTGATCCAAATACCAAAGTTCAATTCCCAGCACCGCCAAGCTCTGGATAAGGGCGTCTGCCAAATGCTCAAATGTACATAACAGCTGATGCACCAGTTTAACAGGGAAAGACCCTCTGCCATGATTCAGCTGAGGGGAATTCAGTATGTATGTAACTATGAAGATGTTTATTACAGTTTTGAAAATATGGTGAGCCATACAACATATAAATAATGTATGGGATGATTTTAGACTCTAAATGATAAATATGAATTATATTTAACAAGTTGAGAAGTAAAGGTTTCCCAAAGTAAAGCGCTATGATAAAGCACAGACACTTTAAAAAGGTACTTATGGAGAGTAAAAATACCTCACTATTTCAAACCAGGCAAGAAAGCATGCATATGCCAGCTCGGTACTGCGACTGCCATCTAGCGGTTGCTGCCTGCATTTCCTTTCAGTGAAAGCCGCACACGTGGGGATTTTCAATGCAAACAGTGGAACGAAAATCTCAAAACCAAAATGAACCGAACACGGTCGACTCGAACAAGAAATCAATAAATGCACAAGCGAAACCTGATCCACAAATGCACGGATTCCGTTTTGCATGAGCAATTTATGATATATTAAGGCAAAACAGAACATTTCTATTTTCTAACATTTATAAATAAAATGTATATTTTATTTGTTTGCGGTTAGTAAATTACATTCGTAAGATGTATCTAGTACACAGACAATTGTGAATGTATTTAATAATCATTTAGAGTCAAAAATAATCCCATACATCTTGTGTACCTTCTTACATAATTAAGATACAAAACGTGTACCCTTGATTGCACCATTCTAGCAACAAGGAACAGTAGAATGGTGAGGATGCAGGATTTAATAAGGATTCCACACATTTCTTTTGCAGGACTATGAATACCCAAACCACCCGCAGTCAGCTCCACACCAAAAGAATGATCGGTGCCCTCCTCCACCACAGATGCTTCCAGAGAGGGCATGTGAGGTGCCTGGCTGCCACTCAGACTCAGAGTGTGAGAGACACAAACGCTGTTGTTACAATGGCTGCATCTACGCCTGTCTGGAATCAGTTCAGCCTCCACCTGGCAAGTTTACACAGCCACATGTATAATATATTTATCAGATATATCAGAAGCTCAAGAAGGATGGAAGTAGTAGTTCAGTGCTTAAGGTGTTGGACTGATGATCAGGACAGTATGGGGTTAATTCCCAGCACCCCCAATCTGCCACTGCTGGGCGCCTGAGTAAGGCCCTTAACCCTCAACTGTTGGATGAAAAGAAATAAGTAAATTGGAATTTTATTAGAAATAAAAATTGGTGCATGTTTAGAAATGCTAGTAAAACAGGCATACAGCAATATTACAAATATATATAGTGTATAGTGTAGAATAAATTCTCCACTTAATCAGACACACATACACACTAGCATCGCTGACCTTTTTTGCCTTTTGTTTTTTTGGAGTTTCTTGCTTCTTGCACCTTTTTTTTGTTCTTCTCTTCTCCTGAGACTCTCTTTTGCACAGAAACACGCATAAATTGCACAGAACGGTTACGTACACTGCATATTGCAGTATAGTATGTATATTCACTGTATATTTATAGACGTTATGTACAGAACGGATACGTACACTGCATATTGCAGTATAGTATGTATATACACTGTATATCGTAGTATATTATGTATGGAAGGTGTGCGTACACTGCATATTGCAGTATAGTATGTACATGCACTGCATATTTATAGTATATTAGGTATAGAATGTATACGTACAATGCAGATCTAAAGTACATTATAGAAGGCAGGTTTTTTGATATATTATATTCCAGTATATTATATTATTATTAGTACTATTCTTAGCATAATTACTAGTATATATAATTGACATACATATGTTGCATATAAATGTACATCTGTAATTAGAAACTACTGTACTTATTGCAAATCGTAATTATATGCAACCCCCTTCTACAATTTCCCTCTCTCCCTCACCCCCCACTTTACAGCAAACTTTTGGTCGGTCGCCAAAGAATTTCACTGTATGTTGTACCACGTATAATGTACACGTGACAATAAACTTGAACCTTGAACCTAAAGCATAAAATAGTAAAATAGTTTTTAGGTAGGTATGCTAATGCTAACAGTGTGTTTCTGTTTATTTATTAGTGCTGGACTGGTTGGTGCAGCCAAAGCCACGGTGGCTTGGTGGAAATGGTTGGCTCTTAGATGGACCAGAGGAGGTTCTGCAGGGTGAGTGGTGATCATCATCACATTATAAAAACCTCTAATACACCACTGACCTAATCATTTTTACTTGCTGTTAATGCGGTTTTGTTTGTGTGGTGTATGTAGCTGAGGCGTGCAGCACAACAGAAGACGGGGACGAACCCTTACACTGTCCTACTGGATATGAATGTCACATCATTAACCCTGGAAACCCCTCTGCAGGCATCCCTAACTGGGGCCAGTGTATTAAGCAGAGGGGAAACTCAGGTCTGAATTTAGCCTGACAGACTAACTATATACAGTAATATATGCTTCAAACATTATAGTTGTGTGGTGGCCGGGGAAAACAGATTGCTGTAGCTGAATGCTGTAGCTAAAATAGCTGAGGTTTTGGACAAAATTGGGTTCTTTTACTATAACACATTTATATGACAATTACAAAATATTAATTCATTCATTGTCTAGCGCTTATCCTGTTCAGGGTCTTGGGGGCGCTGGATCCTAATGAGGCGATGTACATCCTGGACAACCGGCAGTAAATCGCAGGGCTAACACTTAGAGACAGACAATCATTCACACACACATTCACTCCTATGGACAATTTAGAGCTGCCAATTCACCTATGCCCAATCGCATGTGTTTGGAGACGGGAGGAGACCAGAGTACCCGGGGGAAACCCACGCAAGAACGGGGAGAACATGCAAACTCCACACAGAAACACATTGGATGGGAATCGAACCCATGACCTTCTTGCTGTGAGGCAGTAGTGCTAACAACTAATGACGAATGTTTTACATGTGCTCTCAGAGGTTGTGTGGGTTTCCATGCTGATTAGGTGGATTTACTATGCTAAATGGGAATCTGTTTGTACAAGTGTGTCATGCTCTGTAATGAAACTGGTGTTTCTAGAAAATGGGACACTGTGTGTACAGATTTATTAGAAATACGAAGCTAAAGCGCTTAGTGTGGATGAAGGAATGTATACAGCTTTGTGTGAAGACATTTCCCAGGCCACCACATGTTTTTTGCAGACCAACAGACTAAAAAACCAAAATGCACGCTTGTAATACACAATTTCAAGATACAAAAACACATCTACAGTATAATGCTGTAATTTTACAGTGTATACAACCTCATATATCTCTGCTAAACAAAATGTTCTCCCGTTAGATGCCCGTAGCCTGAGGCACAAGTACTTCAAAGAGCACAAGGGTGTTTTAGGTTAGTATATTCATTCAAATCATATCTACAGTAAATTAGTCATAGGGAGGAAACCTAAAACCTGACAATTCACAATTTGGCGTTTCATTTTTGTTAAATCTTCTCAACAGGAAGCAACTCTAATATTGCAGTGGGTTATGAGAAACGTCATAAGCACTTAGGCTGAAAATCAGATAAAGGTTTGTTGTTGTTGTTAAAGAATGATATTGGCATGTAAAATATTATCTAAAAATACTATATCTTTGAGGGGCATTTTATCCAACCATTATTGTAAGCTAATCTCAATGGAGCTGGAATTTGTTTTATATAAAGGTACAGCTTTTATATCGCCTATATAGTTTGGTGGTTTTGTTAGAGGTCACAGTTTATATTGTCCATGGATTACAATGTGTTCATTTGAATAGCGGCAATAGCGACTAAACTATGATCAACCGATTCATAGTTTTGCATCATTATTTTTTATTATTATTTAACTAATTATAATTATGTACACACTTAATTGGGTTATATTAATTATAAATAAGTGTCAAAGCTTTTACACATATATCTTCTTCTTTTCTTATAGGTGACCTTTATAACACATTATATGAAATGAAGCAAAACCAGATAACACACGTCTATGGAAACTGGATGAACTCACTTTACAGATCACAAAGCTGTTATTGGCGCTTTATATTCAAGGTGCTATAACATGGAAAAGTCAATTCCTACCTCCAAACACCACACAAAGGTTGCTAGCTCCCAATAACTATTCTCATATAAACATAATGCATTGTATTAAACAGTATTTGTTCTTTAAAGTATTTAGAATATTTAATGTAAGCATTAGACCCAGGACAAAAACATGTGTGTGTTGTATGTACAAGAACATCTCAGGCATCATTTTAGAGCAAAACCTTTGTGAAGATTCCTCTGTTCTAACTATTACAAATTATTAGGTCATATTAATTTGGAAAATATATGGATCTTCGTGGTGCATTCATCTGCAGCAGGGGATTACAAACTTTGGAAATAGATTCTTATACTTTTCTTCAGCCGCAGCAGAAAAAGTGGAAAATAAATAAATAAATAAAAAGTTTCTATTCCATTTACACCACAGAAATTTCTACAATTATCTTTTCTTATTTATTAAAACTGCATATTGTTTTCCTTTTAGAGCTACTTTAAGCATTTTACGTTCGTTCTGTTCACCAGCCTTCCTTTGTTACTTTTATTGAAGTAATATTTGTCAGAAAGCAACTTATTACCACCAAACCATAAAATGGAGGTTATTCTCGACCAAAGACTTTGGTCCAAAGACAGCTTAAAAAAGACTGTTACCAGGCGCTAACAGATGAATTCCAAAAATAGTACATATTTTGAAACACATTTTGATCCATGTTAACGTGACTGTTTCACCACATCCCAAAAGGTATTTTATTTCATCACAGATCTCATGTTTGTGATGCCTAAAAAACACTGAACTAGCAGTCATGTTCACAAAACCAATTTTTGAAGACTTGTGCACCACTCTGGAATGTTGACACAGGACAGTGGATCACTTAGATCTATGAATAACATTTTTTAATCTCCATGTTATGCATTGTGCTGCTGCTGCCACATGATTGGCCGATTCATTTGAACGACTAGGTGTAAGCAGGAGTTCCTAATAAAGTTCTCACAGAGTAATTCAAGTTAGATGCACAAAACCATATTACAGAATACAGGATATGTGTTGCTATGGGCAACGGAAAGATTAACGTAGTAATAAACAAGCCCTGTATTAAAAGCATGTGGTGCTGATACTATACACGATGCAGTACAATGTTGCTATAAACATATAGAAGATATTTCACAACCTGATGTGATCATAACTATGCATAACTATGTATGAACACAGTATCTGTATACAGATTTATGTCATTCCTGTTTAAATAAAATACATTTCTTTGTTTTTTTTTTGTTTTTTTAATCTACCTTTCATTATTTACATGCCTCGGTTTAAAATTGATATGAAATTGATATTTTTTGATTTTATGACAGAGGAAATAACTACAAACAAGCAAAAACTAAATTCTGTGATTTATGAGGAAAATCCACTGAATTCTAAGCATTTCACGCATAAATGAGGGATGTAACAGATAAAATGTTTTATTTTAAAATATGTTGAATATTTTAGAGCAAAATGCGAAGTCCATAATGCTCATAATACATGAAATGGTCTGTTTATTACTATATCAAACATTTAATACAAAGCATAGGAATAAGCAGGTTTACGTCTCTCTCCCATACACATACGCACACACTTAGGTAGCAAACTTCTTCTGTCTGACGGGTGGTGGGAGTTTTGCAGTGATGTCCAACAGGGGGCGTTCCACCACCACTAGCGACTGATCCGCCATTAGCCCAGCAAACAGCAGCTCCTAGCGGACAGAAATGGGGAATATTAAAGCCCCCTTTAGAGCTGAGAAATATTCTTAATCATTAATGCACTTTTTTTTTTTTTTTTTTACAACAGTTGATGGTCTAGTAGACAAACACACCCTGTACAGCTTGCAAACTTTAAACGCATGGCTTTGAGCTCTTCTTTTCTTCTCAGGCAGGCTTCGCAGAGTCAGCTGGTTGTAAAACAGAGATTTTTCATCAGGAAGAGGCTGAAAAGTAAATGACAATAAAAATAAGCCATGAAATAAAGATTAAATGACTATTACATTCATTAACACCCCATAATCATACTACAGAATCCAGAATGTAATGGTAGACACACGTTTACTGACCATTCTCCCATACTAGCTCCTCATGCCAATATTCCCTGCTGTTTAAAAATATGTTATTAAGAATCATAGTAAAGTGGCCTTGCCACGTGTCTTACCAGGGTTTGATCAATGAGGCAGAACATGTATACATCATGTAGAACAATGTGGGCTGGAGTTTTGCAACTGAAGGTGACGTTAGTGACTGGTGTGTCTCTTTCTAACCACACATGATGAAGGCCGTTCCTCTGGACCAGTCGGCTCCAGTCAGTGTACTGCTTCTGTTGTATAGAATACTCAAAAACCTGCAGAATCAAAACAACAGTTAAAATTAAGTTTCAGCTGCCATTAAACACCCTATGGGGAACAGCTGTCTTAAAATAATTATAAAGTAATAATAGAAGTAATCAATAATAATAATAGTACCAACTAAATTAAAAAGGGTTATTGATTGAAAGATTATTGAAAATAAGAAAATTTATAATATATTGAATATTCTGAGAAATGTGGCAAATACTAACACTATTTTGGGACATTGTTTTATCTGTTTATTTTACAGGATGTACCCCAACTCATGCCTTAAATTAGCTGGGATAAAGTTAAAGTT
>JAOUQX010000030.1:20674970-20685454 GCA_028566295.1 Liobagrus marginatus
ATCGCAGGCTGTAGTCAAACAGTGCTCTTTAATATAATAAAACATGAACTTACATCCAAGACGACACGTAGCAACTCGGGTAAAGACTTCACATAGTAACTTCAACAAACTGCACCGAATAACGTCGGTGCTTCCCCCTTTATACCCGTGACTAATTACAGGTGAACGAGCATCAGCTGCACCCGGTTAACTGAGGCGTGGCAATCAAGCATAACGTGAAACCCGGCGTGCATGCGTAAACAAGGCGCAGCACTCAGTGTGTGTGTGTGTGTGTGAGAGAACCAAAACAAACATAAACAAAACACCACGCACGCACTGTCCTTCGTGCCTGTTACACCGACGCTCTTATCCAGAGCGACGTACAAGAGTGCTTCAAAGTCTCCATCAATGAATATTTCAATTCAGATTCGTTGGATTAGAACGAAGTGTACCAAACATAAACGTGTTGAAAAAGAGCAATTGTTAGAAAGATTTTTTTTTTTTTTTGGAATAAGTAAGAAAGGAACTAACTATCAGGGGGTAGGTATTTAAGAAAGAGGTAGGTATTCAAGCGTTTCTTGAAGACATCCAGTAACTCGGCTGTTCCGACACTGATGGGAAGTTCATTCCACCACCTCGGTGCCAGAAGAGAGAAACGTCATGAGGCAGATCTACTGTGTGTCCTGAGGGAGGCTGGGACCAGTCGAGCAGTACTTGTTGCTCTGAGAGAGCGCAGTGCGGTGCGGTGCAGTGCGGTACAATGCGGTGCAGTGCGGTGCGATGCGGTGCTGTACGGTACGGTGCTGTACGGTATGGTGCGGTACATTGCGGTACAATGCGGTGCAGTGCAGTGTGATGCGATGCGGTGTGGTACGGTGCAGTGCGGTGCGTGGTGCGATGAGATCTTTAATGTAAGAGGGCGCTGTTCCTGATGCGTTCAGCTACTGGAAGCCAGTGAAGGGAGTGCAGCAACAGGTTGGTGTGAGAGAACTTTGGGAAGTTGAAAACAAGTCATGCAGCTCCTTTCTGGATCATCTGTAGAGGATGGGTGGCACTCAGAGGTAGACCTGCCAATAGCGAGTTGCAGTAGTCTAGTCTGGAATTGACAAAATCAATAAAAACAACCAACAGTCATCACATGGACTAAAAGTTATGGATGGCTCTTAGTGCTGGGAAGACAAGCTTCTTGGTTGACTTCTGGCAGTTAAAAACAAGCTTAGAAAGCCTTCCTCAGGCTTCCTGTATGTGTCCGACTGAGATATCCATAACACCGTCCAGATTTACTTGCAGACTCTCATTTAAAAAGTGTACATGACTTTTGTAACAAGAAAAGATCAATATTAATTATAAGGACTGATCTACCCACACCCTTTCAAAGGCATGCATCTGGATTATCCTAATTTTTCCTTCCTAAACAAACTAAATATCTGCAATTGTAGCTGACCAGAGCATTGTATGGTTATTACATCACAACCCAAGTCCCAGTGCACTCGATTAGCCTACGCACCCATGACACAAAGACACCACTTCATTTCTTCAAAGGTCACTTGCAGTGGACCATTTCCACTGTGATCAAGCCAGTGTTTAAATATGATAAAGCATCGGCATATGACACAGTAATGTCACTGAGTCACGACACAATCAGGGCTTTATTTAAAAAAAAAAAAAAGTGAAACTGTTTCTTCTAGTAATACTCTTACCAACGTAATCTTTTCAGATGACTGAAAAAACTTTGTCCAGCTCAGTGCATGTAAAATAGGCCCAATTAATTTACTACCAAGACATTAAAGCAGTTACAGCTTAATGCCTGCGAATGAATAAGGAGTTTCCTTATCATCATGTGTTGAATTAAGGACATTTTGATATGGTGAAAGTCATATGCAGGGCACAAACGGCTGGATATGCCACTTATACAGAGCTAAAACAATCACTGGCTTGTTTCTTACTAAAACACAGTTTAAGATATTTGGAGCAAAAGGCCCAGGGAAAAAATGACTGTAAAATAAACAACAACTTTTAAGAAGGTTGACTATTTTTACTGTCATTTTCCTAAAGGGTGGACTGGTTACTAAAAATTGCCCATTTGAGTGAATGTACCAATCAAATTCAGATCTTACTTATCACATACACCCAGTGAAATGTTTTTATTCCACATATACCAGCATACAAATTTGAACGCTGGGGTGAGCCAGAACGAACAGCACCTCTGGAGCAAGTGAGGTTAAGGGCCTTGCTCAAGGACCCGATGACAGTAGCTTGACCGGTGTGAGGCTTGAACCCCCAACCCTCTGATCACTGACCCAGAGCCTTTTACAATTGAGCCACCACATCCATGCTAACCACATTAATCACACTAATCAATAGGACTATTTAAAGCGGAGACTTAGCTTTAATCAGAGCTCTATTTTCCCCTGGTGATGCTCTACCATATGTTTTCTGCAGCTGTTTTTAGTTCTTGCTTGTTCTTAGAGGGTTAATTGGATTCAGGTCAGGTGATTGACTAGGTATTAAATGTATCCCACTGTGGCAAGGAACAACTCCCTAAGGGGACGCTCCCTAGGAAGACCTACCTTGAGAGGAGCCAGACTCAAGTGGAAGCCCATCCTTATCTGGGGGACAGCAAAGTGTGTGTTATAGATGGCGTCCAGTCTACATACGTTTAAGACAATAGACACTTCATAATTTTATTTTTGTAAGCAGTCATATCATCAAAAAATGGTGAAACGGTTCCACTGACACCCGGACATGTCTAAACCATAACACGATGATAAGAAGCTCCTTTCCTTCCTCTGTCATATCACTTTTCCTCATCTGTCCATGTGTAGTTCTAGAACCCAACTGGATTTCAGAGCTTGTTTAAACCTTGTGATGAAATCCATTCTGGAGTTTTGGACACAGATACTACTGCCTTCTGGAGAGATGTTCTTGATTTGGCCAATTGTGTTTTGTTTTTTTTCACCAAGGAAATAATTATTCTCTCATCCACCAGCAGTTGCTTCCCATGGGCGTAGAGTGTAGATCTGGTCACAATTACAGTTTCTTCCTCTCTCTCCAATGGGTTTACTTTGATTTCTCAGACTAATAAATGCTTAGTTTACACACAGTGACAATGCTTGGATTTTCAATTAAGAGTTAACAGCAAGACTTGGTTGAAACCAAATCTAGACCTTTCAGAGATCATTGAATTTATTCGACTTAAATCTGCGCTTGGAGACAGTTAAAATAGCAAACCACTTCGTCCAAATATCCATTTAAATGGCATAAATAAATTCCTTTTGTTCTACGAAGGTTTTGAATTGAGTTTTAAATGGATTGAGGAAAGTGCAATCGATTAAAAAGACATAAAAAGAAACAGTGTAGATTAGAGGAAGGCTTTCTGTGGGTCGTCTCCGTAACTCAATCCAAAACCTCACACTCTGGCTCACAGCACTACAACTGTCCCAGGTCTGTTGGGATATAAATAACTTCCTCAGTAAGAGTGTACAGGACCAGCGGGTTAAGCAGCCACATTTGGGAGGACGTAGGAATGTCTGGCTGTCATCTGGCTGTGTTATTCCTGTATCCTGGCAGCCCTGCTGCACATCAGTACATTTTGTACTCCGACTCAAAGCCCTACACTCCCCCCTTCATACACACACACCCACCCACAGCTACCCCACACACACACCTCTGCTCTGCCTTCTCGCCACACCCGATTTCTTCATCTTCAATCATCCATTGTCTGTTCGCAGGCGCACTCGGAGGCTATTCTTTGTGAGCAGACGGGATGCTCAGCCTCATCTGAGATAGGAGGGGCTGCGGGCTGCTCTGCCTTCCCTCTCGCCTGCCAACCAAAGCACGTGACCAATTCTTCCACGTCCTGTAACCATGGCGATGAGCTCTGGACCAGTCTACATCTCATGGGTATAGGAAAGAAGGAATAGGAAGCAGATAAACAGAGAAAGGATACGAGAGAAAAGAGGAGGAAGCTTCGAGGAGACGGACGGCAGACTCTGTAGTAGTTATTAGGGTGTAAGTACAATGCTGTTCATTTCACTCTTTGGCTTTGATGACCCTGTTTCATGTGTGTTTTATAATATGCAGGGGTGCGTGTTTATTTACTTGATGCCAATGCAATAGTCTGAGTTTGCATCCCTGCTGCTTTCTGGCATAAGGGAATAGTCATCTGTGTTAAGAGGAAGCATCACAAGATGATTTGTTATTGTTTTTGATATTGCGCTTTATATGGATAATAAGGATGTGAAAATACACAAGACCATTGGAGGCATATTTGAGAACCATTTTGTCATCATAACGAATCCCTGTGTCTGATGTTGCATAATCTGCGCTAAGATCTGTGTGCGCTCCTTTCTTCTACGCTTCCATTAACGCATTTTAATAGCTCTGCACTAGCTTCTGCTGCAGTCACTATCTGAAGCCTAAATTTAGCCGATATACTGACCCAAGCCTTATACAATGCCCTTTTCCATGCTCTGTATCTGAGCTGTGTTTATGATCATGCTTCCTGGCAGGAATGATCATAATTGAGATTGAATGTCGTGATTATAATGGCTTTAATGATGTCGATTTGAAAGGTCAGCAAATCGTTGCATGACAGCAATGGATCATTGCATCATGAGCATTTCCATAACGCTTATTATGGGCTGCGTAAAATGTAATGAGACGTTAAAGTGGCAAAACGTTAATCTCATTCTATACGAGACTGAGATTTCACAATGCTGTTTTAGCAAAGTTTTTTTTTTTTTTGCTATAGTTCATGCTGTTTAAAAATCATCACTTCCTGTCTTGTACGATTACGTTACACACACTAGGGATTCTGTTCTCAACACACTGTATCAGGGCGATCCTGATTTTCTCTGTTGATAGTTTTCCTCACTGTCATTTTTTCCGCACACAACATCTCAAGAGATGCCATATCTAAACATCTATGTAGCCATTTTCCATGAATTATGATCGTAGGCTAATACTAAACGCATGTAGACTATCAGTGTGTCATGTTATAAACCAGCTCTGGTTTCGCTAGTGCAAATTGTTTTTATAGGATTTTTATTCTACTTCAAATAGAACAACATCAAAGCCATATGCAGTGTCACTCTAGATATAGCATGAAGTCTACTGTAATGATAATGACAACAGAAATGCCTTATGTCGACTAAAACTGGAACCATATGCATTATGTGAGAAAGACGATGAAGGTTGTTCCGGTTCTGGTCATATGCTATGGTGTCATATCTCCTTGAATAGAGTCTGCAAGGACATGTTTGAATTGAAAGAGCCAGGAAACAGTTTTATAGTAATTAGTTTATACTGTTTACAGTTGAAGTACACATATTGGAAATAGCATTCATGATCATTATAAGGATAAAAATGATATTATGGTTAAAAATATTACGAGAACCTTGTGATGTTGATTTCGTCTGCAAAAAAAAGATTTTATACTTCTCGATATTCACAGGCTTTATATTTGTTATATACTGTATATATACAATATATAACATATATATATCTATATACGTATATATACCTGTTTACTGTTTATGGCACTTTTCACAAATTTTAATTCAATTTACTGGTTGCTATGAACGCACTCATTCTGATACTTTATCATTTTCATAATAACATCTTATTCACAAGGACAACTCGATGATGGCACAAAGTGTGGTGGCTCAACGGTAGAAGGCTCTGGGTCAGTGATCAGAGGGTTGGGGGTTTGAGCCTCGCACCAGGCAAGCTACCAGCATTGGGTCCTTGAGCAAGGCCCTTAATCTCACTTGCTCCAGGGGCGCCGTTCGTTCTGGCTGACCCTGCGCTCTGACCCCAGCGTTCAAATTCATATATGCTGGGATATGCAAAATAAAAACATTTCACTGCATGTATGTGATAAATAGGAATGAAAAAAAAAAAATGACAGGGGATGCTCACCAGACTTAAAGACTAATATAATACATACATAGGGAATATTATTTATATGGTCGCACATCCTGTAAAAAAATAATTTATTTATTGACGCAGTCTCCAGTCTCAGAGCTTTGTACTTCTTCATTTCCTACTTTCTAGGTAACATGAGTGGGAGAAAAGAAAAAAACACTTAGTGAGGAAATGACTATTGACAGCTGTTATAAATCTTTTTGAGAACATTCCCTTCCATTAAATGTAAGTATAAATGAATGAATACTACAACACGATTGTTTTCAATGAATAAAAAGAACTTAATCCCAAATTCCTTCTGTTATAAGTGGAATAAAACATTTACGATATAGGAATACAGGACGCTTGGACACTTTTGGGATTTGTAACGTTACCCCAACAATAACTTCAATGTTTTTGTTTTTTTAATTCCCTTTACTTTCATTTTTATCTCAGACAGCTGATGCACTCGTGAAACAGAATATTGTTTGTATATAAGGCTTCATGTGTCTATCAGGATGTCATGGTGCAGATCAGTGTATGTAATAATTATCTCAGTGCACTCAGGAGTGTGTGTGTGTGTGTGTGTGTGGGTGGGTGGGTGTGTTAAAGGATTAGAACACTGAGAGAGTGTTGATAGCGTTAGCGCAACACCGCGTGTGTGTGGTATGGGGTGTATGAGCGCTCCACATCCTTCAAACCACTCATTCATTCAGATAAGAGGATATTTTAAACGCCCTTATCTAATGTTTAGAACTTTCAGTCATGTTCAAGAGCAGCTCCAAGCATGCAACCTAAACTGAATTCCAAACAGAAATGGCTGTTGCTGTGAAAATGTTTTCCTTTCAGAGCCAAATCCATGAACTTCATGAGTGGTGGTGGCTCAATGGTAAGGTCAGTGATCAGAGGGTCTGGGTTCAAGCCTCGCACCAGGAAATCTACCATCATTGGGTCCTTGAGCAAGGCCCTTAACCTCACTTGCTCCAGGGGCGTCGCATGTTCTGTCTGACCATGCGCTCTGACCACAGCATTCAAATTAGTATGCTGGGATATGCGGAATAAAAACATTTCACTGCATGTATGTGTATGTGATAAATAAGATCTAAATTTGAAATTTTGACACAGGCTTAGTCAGGGCAATAACCCCTTGCTCTTAATTAGTGTTATGCAAAAATGAATTCCTCACTGCTTCTAAAGCAACAACAAATCATGGCTATTACAGTGTTGACTTTTGTTTATATTCTGTCATTGCAGGAAATGCCATTATCCGTGCCATTGACTTTTCTTATTATTAACGTCCATGCTTTAAAGTGAAAAAAGAACAACAGCGTTTGATAAAACATGTTATTGCATATTCTCCGTCATCTCTAATCTGTCTCCCTACGACACGTCTTGCAATCACTGGGGTCTTTCTGGTTCACTGTCCCTCATCACTCTGTACTAATTGCAGGGCTGAACGGTTTACATTCCCTTTTCTACATTGATCTGGGAAACATTTGGTTGACATTACACTTCACATGGCGTCTTAAAAATGAGTTCAACAGACAGACGGCATGTAGAAAAAGCTCTGCCAAATACCCCTTACTGATACCGATACTAAATTCTGTACATTATTTTTTATTTGTTAGCAGGATGTTACAGAACTCTGCAGTGCTGGGCAATAAAATGGGAAATAAATCAGCGTTAAAGGAATTGTTCTGACATAAAAGTACTAGAGCAGACTTTTATTTATCCTGAGAAGATGAATGTAGCTAGCATGTAAGAGATGGCTCTACCAGAGTCATGTCTTTTGCATTTGTCCATAAATGTGAAGCACTTTGTTTCAGTGGGAATGGCTGAATGACTGTTTAATCTTGTTTACACTTCACTACTAACCGTTCCAGACCAAACTTTTTCAATCCAAAGATTATATTACTGAAAAGCTCATTATGATGCATTATCCAAAAGTTTGTTTCTGATGTGTGAAGATTCCGAAGCATTATTAATATTAACATTTTATGAGACACTAGCTTTAGAAAGCTAACTCCATCTACAACGGAATAGCTTCTAGTGTTACTAGTTGTACAGATATCAGTGTTAGTAGGCCATTATCTAACCTATTAGGATGATTGGTTGGCCTGGGTAACGGTATTAGGCTTATGGCATTGGTGTAAAACTAAATCAGCAATTTTTAGCTTGTTTTGGCTGACTGATTGCTATTGGGGAGAATAAGTTTGTCTTGGATAGCCTCAAACTACCTCATCACTGATTAGTTTTCCATAACAGCATGCTCCCAAGTGTTTAAATCTTTACATAACTATCCCACTTACCTCTCCTGTACACAATGTTTACACAGGTTTAATTCATTTAGCGTGCATGAACATTCAAGATACTACAATGTAGCTTTCTGCTAGAAAAACAGATCACGTTATTGAAGTAAATAACAGCCTATAACCGAACCGGTCACTGACAAAAAAAAACATTGCTCAACAAAACTACACTGGAGCTGCAGGCTTTACTGTAACCGCCCATTTTTACGTCATTTGGGGAAAACCAATAGGATTAAAATCGTTGGAATGCACGCTCCGCTTAATGGGGGACGACACACAAATATAGCTATGTTTATCTTTAATTTTACATTTACTCATGAATACCAAGCAGCAGAAACGATAAAAAATAACTTTTATCTTTTATTTATTCAGCCTTGCGCATATGAACTAGCACTCTGCTTTATAAACACAAACAGCCATTATTCTCAACCCCCCCTCTACATTTTCACGGAGTTTCGTCCGTCGGATCCTCGGCGAGTCCATTAGCGCCTTTAGTATGAATGTGAACGTGTCCATTGGCAATTATTTTACAGAACAACAGAACAAGTTCACGATGATCAGTGTGTATTTACATATCATGGATTAACTCCGTTGCTTATTAACGTGTTAAAGGCAAAGAAGGCTGGAGTTACGTGGAAATAGTGTGTTTTTAGGATCTATGGAGGTAAGACGAGTTTAGAAACCACGCTTTTGCTTCAGACGATTCAAACTCGTTACGCTTAGTAGAACTCTGTGTATGCGTTTGCGCGCGCGCGTGTGTATGCGGGCCAGGTTACTACGTACAGTCGATAGAGCGGTTGGATTCATTATTGGGTCACTAGTCACTAACCGGGTAATTATGACTGAATTGTAGATTGGTCGATAGGCGCTGGTTTTCTGCGGCTGCGTTGTGTGTCTAGACTAGAGTTTACCCGGTGATCTACACGCTTGCCTTCCGAGAACCTCATTCATGTAGGTGATCCACTGTCATGTCATGTTAAGATATCCACCGATCGCAGTGAACACAGCACGACATGGGCTCTTTTCGTTTTGACGGATTATTTATTTACACGTACATTGTCTTGTTGCGTATACAAACACTGAAACGGGTAATGTTGTGAACAATGTTGTGTGTCTCGTGTTGCAATGTATGCCATGTCAGATAAGGATGGTGGCGTGGATAATATATATATATATATATATCTGCCTGACCTGCTCACAAATCAAAATACTTTGGGAGAATGTGATTGTGGTGAATTTAGTTCCAAATATAAACTGTATACATATTTGATGTAGTTTTAACATACTTGCAGTTTAAGTTTGGAGGAATTCCGAATTTGTTTATTTGTTTGTCAGTTTGTGGCAGCGACTAGCGACAGAGTTCAGGAAAAAAAAACACCATATTTGGGCATATTTAGATTGAAATAATTCTTCAGCACTTTGTGTTTGGTGCTAATTTGCTGGTTGTTCATATTTTGAGGTGTCAGGAAGTTGAAACGATGTTAATAAGATTTGTTCATATCAAACATCAAAGAAAAGCCTAAAGACTAACGGACCAAGCGCTCTATTGAGCTAAAGCTAAAGCAAAGGCTAAACCCCATCAGTGCCACTATTGCAGGTTTTGGCATTGTGGCAAATGTACGAAACTGACAATAAAAGAAGTTTAAAACAAAAAAGATTAGCTCGGAATTTCAGTACAGTATGATTCGTAGATGTTCCGATAATAATTTTAAGTCATTCAGTCTGGATTTTTGCTGTAAGTCATCACAATCATAGTTTGGCCATTTACAGCATTTGGCAGGTGCTCTTTATCCGGAGGGACTTAAAACCAAGCAGTTGAAGGTTAAGGGCCTTGCTCAGGGGCCCAACATTGGTAGCTTCTTGGTGGTGCTGGGAATCGAACCCTGTTCTTTAGATCAGCAGTCCAACACCTTAACTACCACTTCCCCAATCAGTTAATTCTTTAGACATATTTAAAGCTAAAATGTTTTTTTATAAAGGAGGAGAACATTAAAAGGTGTAGGTATTGAATTTAAAGAGAACTCGATCCACGGTGTTAAGTAGAGAGGTGTTATTTAAGACCGGAAAAGAGATATTCAGCCAAAGGACATTCCCTCATATTCAGAATCAGTTTGTTGGAAAGAATGGAAAGGAACTGCTTTTCCTGCTGACTCAGTGCAAACAGCTGATTATAATACAGTAGTCGAAAAGGCCAGGGTGAAATTAAATGTCTGACTTTTATGAACAGCCCTCATGTGTGAGAAATAGAGACTATTTATTTACATGACCTGGTTACTAGAAGTGGGGGGC
>JAOUQX010000030.1:20695414-20707045 GCA_028566295.1 Liobagrus marginatus
ATTATATGCGGAACAGATTTAAGTGAATTAAAACAAAAACCTAAACAAGAACAACATATTAGTTTGCGTTAGTTTAATATCAACTGGTCTGTTATTTAAATAATAGTCCATTAGGATACATAATACACTAGAATGCATTAGGATTGTTGTGCAAAAGGATTCATCCATTTTTATTCATGCAAGTGTGTTCAGTCATTTGTCATTTGTCACTTTCCAGAATGCGCTTAGTGTCAGTGACCAGTTTATAGAATTGATTTTTCAACATTCTCCTACCTTACCCACACCATGATCCCTCTGCTGGCTTCCTGTCATTGCCAGCATGAAAAGCCAAAAAATGGACCAGCACCTCCTACTTCAAAATCAATTATCACACCATGCACCACGCTCCTTCTGATCCTCCAGCACTCAGTACAAGGAAGGTATTCATTCGGACTCGTTTCTGTTCCGGCACCTACAGTAGGTGTTGGCATGAACTTTCTTCAGATGTCAGAACAGCTGAGTCACTTGATTTTTTCGTTGTCCAAAGGCCTACCTCTTCCTTATATACTTCACTCTAGCACTTAAAAACTGCGCCTTCTGCCAAATGCCGTGAACGAAAACAAATAAAATACTTAATGACATAATGTGTAACAAAGCCTGACAACATTTTCAAAGTTACTGATAACTATAATAATTGATCAAAGTCAGTGAAGGAAATAACTAAATAAAAGTCCTAGTTCATGACTACTCCGATAATCTTAGTCATACAGGTCATTTCAATTGAAGGTATTATTCGTGCATTTTGTTCATCTTTGTATTTTCAGCAATGTACAAACCACTACTGGCCAGAATGGTCTTCAATATTGGTCCCTCAAAACCTACGCCTAGCCTAAATCCTGAGCAAATGCCAATATAACATTTTAATTAGTTTTCCTAAAGTTAAAGGCGATATTAACAGATGGCTGGCTAATTAGTCAAGGCAATATTTCTGTTCCTCTGCCAAGAGCAACTCAAAAGCCACATGTGGGTAAAACTGTATAAATACAGTACATCACTGGCGAGTCATCAGTGAGATTATGCACGCAGTCATGACTCACTTACTCAATTCCTTGATATACTTATTTCATATATTTAGTCACCAGTTGGACATTTATAAGAAATAAGTGTCAGCATGTGATAACTTTTTTTGTGATCAATTTATGCATTTAAAGCTGGATTTTGCTGCAGCCGTGATTATTTGTACATGGCAATTCTGTTTAAAAAATGCGTTATGCTTGTGTTGGAACCTACTTGATTCTCCTTTTAAATCAATACCAGAGATATACAGTATATATATGCGTGTGTGCATATGTATGGTTGTGTATGTATGGCTATGTATGTATACATATTTACGTATGTAAATACTTTCTATCAAAGTTGTACTTATGTTTGACGCACATGATTCATAGAGAATTGTCTCAATGTGAACAACGTTACATTATGTCATGGCCTAAACCTGTAGAAACTTCTTTTATTTACGCCAAATATAGCATTGTTCATTACAACATGAAAAAATTTAGGCCAGTTTGAACATTCGGGGTTGGAGCCACTTTGTTTCTCTCCTATTTTCTGTAACTTTGCTGAGAACATTTTTTAGTAGCGTTTGTATGGTCATGTGGTACTTCTGATACACTACAAGTCTCATTTATAGAATAATAATAATAATAATAATAATAATATCTCAATACCAACATGCCAGAAAAATAGTGTTGTATTAAAAAAGATAATTCATAATATTATTACATTTAAATACCGCATTATTAACCAGTTTTTAGACTTTGAAAATGAACAGCACAAAACTTTCAGTTAAAACAGAGTGAGTATCAAGGTATCTAAGTAACGCATACTCGGGGGCGGACGTAACCAATACGTAAAGTAAGCAGCTGCTTAGGGCCCATGGAATTATCGGGCCCCTGAGAAATATATAAATGATATATTACTTATTAGTTTTTTATGTGTGAATTCAATTGTATTTAATTTTACATTGAGAAAATAAAGTATCAAGGTTACAGATATTTTAACATGCAATTTATTTACAAATGTAGGGAGGAAAACATAATAGGAAAAAAAATATATATCTATATAAAGAGCGTTTAGAGTTCATAGTTTTACTGTTGGGGCCCCATATTTGGAATCGCTTAGGGCCCCCCATATCACGAAGTCCGCCCCTGCACATACTGGGACATAATTTACCATGCTAGCAGTATTCCATCTTTTCAGTCCAGGTTATTTTAGAACCTTTTGTACGTTTGTAGGATATTTAAAAGTGACTACACGATTTCAGTGTCTAGTATTGTCAGGAATTAATGCTAATATCTAGTGCTTAAGTTAACAGTGACACAGTGAAGCAAAACAAATTAATTTCTGGTGTCACTCAAAACAGCAGGCACTTTCTAACCAGCCTCTTCCTGGAGATATTCCCATGGTCCAAATCTTTTTCGCTGACTGTTACAAAGCACTGATGCTGGAGACTCCTTTAGACTTGAGACGTAAACGTCTCCTCAAAGAAAACTTCATACCAACAATTACATACCTTTAAAAGTGTCTGTGTGATTGTGTTCGTGTTGAGTCTGTTACTTATATGTTGTGGCTATAGAAACAATACGTTAGTTAGGCACGAGCCTTATGGGTTTTTTTTTTTTTTTGTTCAGTGAATCAATTTTCTTATTTATGTGTTTTTGTTTGTTTTAAAGAGGGACATTTATCAACGGTCATAAATGTAAATGTACCCAAATTAGCTTAAAAGCTACTTTTCATTACCAGATGTTATTAATCAATACATTTTGACCGGATCAGACTCAGAACTCAGCAGTGTTGTGGTATAACACAGGTTTTCAAATTGTTTCTTAGCTGTGGTCAGCTCATTTGTATGAACCGGATCAAAAGCCACCAAAATGGTTTTTTTGCTACCAAAATATTTTCATGGCATGATCTTTTTTAAAGGAAGTAAAGAGAACCTCCTTTCATGTGCCTCCAAGGCTCTTCCCTAATGCTTCCCCTTAATCTCCTATCCTGGGATATAGTTCTCCTGTGCTGCTGTTGCTACAGCAACCACACGCAGTCTGATCATGTGACCTTGCTGAGAATGAGAAACCCCAGGTGAGGTTCATGACGTCATTGTTGTCTGACAGAGAAGTGTGTGGTAACATGATTTACGGCACAGAAAGATCTCTCCAGTCTGGTATCGGCGGAGCAGTCCTGAGGAGCTTTCTCCTGTAAGGGAGCGTCAGTGTAGAACAAAGGAATGAGACGGAGGACAAAAGAAGTGGAGCTTAAACATCAAAGCTGCGAACATGGATATAATAGTATTATATATTATAGTAATAACCAGATCCTCTCGAGAGAAGAGTCGCCGAGGGCTTTGGAACATCTAGCGCTCTGATGTGAGTGTCTCTAGTATATACAACTTATATATATATATATATATATATATATATAAGTATATGAACTTGAACTTGATACAAACCTTCTTTCTTTATATTTGTTAAGTTTTCCATTAAACTACTTGATCGGTTCAGTATCAATTGTTAGTCATTTCTGCGCTATTGGTATTGCAGATCGTATTCATATGGTAGCGCATTGCTAAACGTTTTCTTGTGCACCGGAATCACGTTGACTAACCTTCGTCATTCCAGTGGGTGTGTTGTGGGGGTTTTGATGAATCAAAGCATTCACATGAGTCAACAAAAGGAAATCATTTGGCCGAGATAATTCAGACCAGTATTTCAACGTCACAGGACAAAACGGCGCTATAAGGCACATCAAAATCTAATTAGAATACAGTACGTTGCCTTTATCATGCAGATTTTTAGGCTCATTAGATATCGGCGTCAGCCGTTATTTAACAATGCATATGCCGGTACATACATGATATTTTATCGCCGATTCCTTCAGTATATCATCTATTCTAGAAGCTCATTTTTGATCTCTGCGTTGTGAAGTCCAGGTTTGTTTTCGCTCTACTTTCCTACGCTTGGGAATGACACGGACTAAATAATTTGATTTATCCAGAATCATATGTTGCCGAAGCAACTCGGCGTTTATTTGCAGTTAGCTTCCGTTGTAGAGCTGAATTTCAGGCAAAAATAAGCAGGCTTGTTAACACACAAATGTAGCTAATGGAGTTAGCTTGCTTTGTGAACTACCACTCTGGCATTCTTATCGAGTTACATTTTGGTTATCGCGGAAATCTTACTTTAAGATGTGTCTGTTTCTAAACTTTCTTTATTTCCCTTTTTTTTTCCTTGTATTATGTATATACTAATGCTCTATTTATTCAGAGAACAATTCCCTATTTTAAGATTTTGGATTTGTTGTTTCAGTGGAATTACATGTGGTAAACAGAAAGCATGAGACTATAAATAAGAAATCTTATTGAAATAAAGAAATTCTTTTCTCATATAGGCAAGCCATTGTGAGTTTCGTCGTTATACATTTTTGCCTTGAGCTTTCTAAGAATCCCACAGAGACTAGAGTCTATTTCCTCTAACATACTGTATATCATCAACTGGGATTATCTACATAAATGAGCTAAAGTGGGTAGAATACAATGCAGTCCATTTAGATATCCGTAGTCTGACATATTTTGTACTGTATCAGATACACCATTTTTGGATAGCAGAAGAAAGAAGGTCGTGGTGATTTGCATAGATTTTAGTTCTTGTATTTGGTAGGAAATGGACTGCTTATGAATAGTGACCTTTTACTTTAATCATTTATCCTTCATAATCATTGAGCTGATCTTATGTTCAGCCAAAATAGATCACGTCTGTACAACACGTCTTTCTCTTAAATGATGGGATGTCCAGGTGTGTTTTTCTTTTAACATTGATTGTCAGTCTGGGCACTATCTTAAATCACAGTGCTGTTAAAGTCCTGCATCTGATCGATGTCTGATTTATGGAGTGTTTGGGGAGAAAAAGGCCGATTTCTGTTCACAATCTAAAATCTGAGGGTTATGTTAATATGTGGGCTCTAATCCATAATTATTGTCATAATACCATCGAATTCATAAGAAAATTGTATGGTATAAGGGGATGTTTGTTGAAGAGTTCTGGAAGGAGTCTTTTGTGTGATCACTTTGTAACATGCAAGAGTTTTTTTATTTTTTTTTTTTTTGTTTTTTTTTTTTGTCAGAGGAAGAAAATGTTTGCATGACATCAGTCCATATCGCACTATAGACATCTATCCGCACATCCATTTCTGATCCGCTTATCCGACACAGGGCAACCTGAAGTCTATTCCAGGCCACAAGGCAGGGAAAAGCAGAAATTAAGTGCCGACACATTACAGCTCACAATCCTACTACACACACATCCATTTATTTACTAGTTTAGAGATGCCACTCAGCATCCCCCCCTTTAAATGGTAAGTGGGAGCAAACCCAGAGGAAACCACTCGCTCTATGCCATTGCTGATTATTTCCTATTAAGTTATGTCTCATTTTGTAATAATACTTGCATGCAAAACAAATAAACCAGACACTTTGCACACTGAACATTCGAAATGCAACATGATCGTAACGTCATGTGTCCTTTTGGCAGAAAGGAGCTTCAAAGCATTTCCTGTGTGACGGCGAAGGAGCTGAATATAGACCTGCTTCCAATTATAGCACACTGCTGTGCTGGAGGTGTATAGCCAATAAAGAAGTGGTTTGTGTAACAGGCTGATACCATAACCTGTCTGGAGATATTTAGTTGTGACATGGAACTTCCTGTGTTCCGAAATCATGCTGTGAGAAGGCACTGCCCCTGGAGCATACTTATTGATTTATAACCTTCCTCCTTATCTGGAGCTGCGTGAGTTGTTTTCCTTTATGGGCACTGTAGACATTTTTAAAGACCAAAGGAAATAAAGGAATGAGGTTGTGGGTATTTTGTCATAAGTCATGAGTTCTGAGAACAAAGACTAATCTCAATAGGCTTATAAATGATTCACGGCTTTGTTTGTCAAATTGACCTCTCCAGTGTTCATGATCCTAACAACACGTCTGGTGCTATGACTAATCTCATAGGCCTTGCAGGTCGTCCCGCGTCATCCTGATGCTTTACCTCAGCTTAGAGCTTCTGCTGATTTAACACTCCGTAGACTCAGTATATGCTGTCATTGACAAGCTCACATGGCCAACATAAAGAGATACCCTTCTGAAATACAGCTTGTGCTTCATTCTTACCTGAATACTGTGCGTTTGTTCTTGAGAACAACTTCTGCAATTATGACCACACTCATCCCGGGAACTCAGCTCAGTGCTTAAGATGTTGGACTGCTGAATGTGTGTATATTTTTGCCATAGTGCCCACCCTACTGCACAGCATTGTAACGTAATCCCAGATCCACCCTCCGCCCCCCACTTCTAGTAACCAGGTCATGTAAATAAATAGTCTCTATTTCTCACACATGAGGGCTGTTCATAAAAGTCTTTTCAATTACTGTATTATAATCAGCTGTTTGCACTGAGTCGGCAGGAAAAGCAGTATATTTGATATTATTTATTATATTTTCTGTTGCTGTTTCAAAGCTAAACAGAATGAAGGTTTGTCTTATAGATTGCGGAAACAGTGAAGTAAACCAGTTTCTTGTAGTTAGTTGTACTGAATGACCTGCAAGTGTCTGAGGCAGGAGATGTTGGAGATTATAAAAAGGTCTGCATTTGGGAGTAAAATAGGATTTATTTTTTTGGATGTTCTAATCGCGGACGTCGATACTTTTAATATGGATTAAAAAGAGGTGGCTGGAAGAAACTTTATAAAACGACACGTGGAACCAGACTCAAAAGGGAGCCTGTCCTAGTGTGCTTATGAGTCTTTTCTAGCTTAGATCTGTATAGTACAGTCAAACAGTGTTAAGTGTAATCAGTTAGCACCCTTAGCTTTCTTGTGTAAACTGATTACCTACTGATTTAATTAAGGAGCATTTCACGTTTGGGTCATAAAATTGTGATTTTCGGTAAATGCTGCTAGCTAGGTTTGTTTAGGTCCTTGTTTGTACATTTAAGACGAGATAACAATTTTGAAGAATGTGCAGTAGAATATCATTCCTTATGCAAGTTTGGACTGTGGCAGAGTGGTAGTCTGATGTACGAAACATTTTCCCGCAGACATAGCAGGCTTGTATTGCTGTCTCCAAAGCTAACTTAAGTAGACCAGCAATTCGACATATTTTATAAAATAAAATCTTTTCTAAAAAGCTAAAACCTACATCCGTTTCCAAATGTATTAAATTGGTGTGTTTTTGGTTATTTTTTAAGCCACATGGCAGGAGCACAATGCTGGATGGAGACTTTGCTGTTACAGCACCTCCTGAAAGCATGGGTCAGGTAGCGGAATGAGTGTGTTTATACAGCCGAGCAAAGTTGGCACACTCTAAGGTCGTCCTCTCTCTCTCTCTCTCGCTCTCTCTCTCTCTCTCTCTCTCTCTCTCTTGCTCTCTCTCTCTCTCTCTCTAACCCTCAAACTGCTTACTCTCTCATCCTGCTCTGTGCCATTTTTTCCATGGGGTGGAGATTTCCGTGTAAGAAACCACACCTTGAACGTGTCTGCATGTGTGTCTGGTTAAGTATCTTGGAGGATAAGGTTATGGTATGGTATGACTGTCCTTGGCGTTTTCCAGCCTTTATTATAAAGTTTAAGATACTATGTTATGATACTAAACTGTATTTGAAGACATTTTGCTGACCACTTAAGAATTAATGCGGCTTTGTTCTGTAAATTTTCTGCTTTGCTCAACCAAACGTACTTGTTATCCTTTGCTCATTGACTAAAACGACTACCTACTCCCGTCATCTATACTGTAATAGGTTTAGTTTAGAGTGGCGAGTTGCTAGCTAGATGTGTTTGATAACAAGCTACGGCTATCCAACAAACATGAAATGAAAATCGAAAAGGAAAAGTTTTATTCTTTTTCCTTCTTTCCCTAGTGTATATCCCTAGCCGTAATAAAGAGATAGCTTTCATATTGCTAATAGAGAATTTCAACTGTAGATCCTGTATAGAGTACTAGTAATTATTTTTTTCCTTCTATATGTAGCAAAAAAAAATTTTTGTGGGGATTTCTGCCATTTTTGCTAAATATTTAAGCTAGTGTCATATTTTGAAGAAAACAACATAATGATTGTGTTTTTTCCTGTGTAAACAGTGTTTTTTTTTTTTTTTTTTACTCATGAAATGAACAAGTAACAAAAGCTAGTAAGTACAGTATTAGCTTTCATGCTAATCCAAACACTAGGTCCTTTAATGATGTGGTGCTGAGGTAGAGAAGAAGGTTAAATATTAGCATTATGCTAAAGCAGACACTGTTCTACATTGTATTCAGACCTGTATGGATAGATTAGCTAGCTAGTTTTCTCTTTTTAAATTCGTGGAACTTGTTTTTTGTACTGGACTGAAGCGTTTCAGAAATTCCTCCCGGTCATTGTAAGACTTGACTGTTCATTATTAACTGGAAATAGCTGATGTAGGCGAATCAGCATGTTAAAAAGTTACATTTCCAAGGCTTTTCGAGGCGAATGAACCGCAGTCTATTTGTGTGGTCTTTTAATAAACATTTCTGTTTCCGTAAAAGACGAGCAATTTCCGAGCGTGTAGTTAAAACATCCCACAGTGGAAGATCTCTTAAGCAAGACACTTTCTAATTTCAAACGTTTTTCCAGATTCAGGTGTACTATGTGATACAGTAGTATGGGTGTAATATTAACGAGTAACGTAAGATGTACAGAGTACTGGGATGAGCCAGCTAAGACAGTATTTAATAGGCTTTTTTGTAGGTACATTTTTATAAATAAATATTAAGTTATATTAGCTGTATGTGCTCTGAACTATATACTTTAAAATTATTGTGGGGAGTAATCAGAATTTGCCCACTGACTATTTGTTTGCATTTATAGTACTCTTGCATCCTTATAGTGAATTTCTGGTGCATAAGAGAAAGCGTTAAGCTTTTCCAGGCAACATATTTTTATATACAAGTTCTGGTATTTTGGTTGTGATTTTTTTTTTTATGTTTGGCACCAGATATTCAGCTTGTAAAATACTAGTAGACCTTTTACAAATTTTCAAGATTTTGGCAAAATCTTTGTCTATTTTCTGGATTTTAAAAGTGAATGTGTGAAATCTATACAAATCTGATTCATAGCAGAACTTTGGGAAAATATTAAATTGTTTTTTTTTTCGTCTCGAAAGCCTCATGCTAAGACAGAGGAAAACTAAAGACACTAAGATGAAAGCACTGCCATCTTCCTCATACACGAGCTTGGCGAGCCATATGATTGGCTAGTTCCAACCTGATTGACAGAGGAGAGTAATGGCATCCTGACATCTAAAGAGCACAGCCAATTTCTATCTCTTGAAGTTATAGCTTTTATAATTTTCCATTTATGGGATGAATGCTTTTTAATTTCAACCCAAACTAATACATTTTCATTTTTTTGGCTATATAATGCATAACCCCGTTTGATTATACAGTAGATAGTTTTTAAGTTGCGTAATGTAAATAACAATGTACTTGATTCATTAGAGCAATGTAACATCTAGAAATAGTCTATACAATCAGCCATGACACTGCACCTGTTATTTGAGGTTTGCATAAAAGTACAAAAGTAATTTCCAATGAAACTATCGTTAAATGTTTTATTGTTACTCAGTGGATATTGTTATTTCCAATTCCTTTTTAGGATAAAGATGTCTGAGGTGTTGAGCTAAACCAGGCTCCGACTAAGCAGGTCTGGGGCCCCATCGTCCCCTGTGTGGGGTGAGGGACCATGGGAGATGGAGGTGTCGGTGCAGTGGGAGAGGGAGTCAATCATTCACACGTTCTTTTTGACCGCTTCGTTCAGGCCAGCACGTGTAAGGGGACCCTTAAAGCGTTTCAGGAGCTGTGTGACTTTCTTGAGCTCAAGCCCAGTGAGTATCGAGTTTTCTACCACAAGCTCAAGTCCAAGCTTAACTACTGGAAGGCGAAAGCCCTTTGGGCCAAGCTAGACAAACGGGCCAGCCACAAGGAGTACAAGAAAGGCAGAGCTTGTACAAATTCTAAGGTTGGTAAGAACTCTAAACATCTGAGGTAGAATGTGCAGTGAGTTTGGGTATAATGCCTTAAGGTAAAAAAAGAAGACCCGGAAAAATCTTCCTTTTGTATATATATTTGTTTTTCTGCAGTGTCTGATCATCGGAGCAGGACCATGTGGTCTGCGCACGGCTATAGAACTTGGCTTTCTTGGAGCCAAGGTGGTCCTGTTAGAGAAGCGAGATGCTTTCTCCCGCAACAATGTCCTTCACCTGTGGCCTTTCACCATTCAGGATCTGCGGGGCCTCGGGGCAAAAAAGTTCTACGGAAAATTCTGTGCCGGCTCCATAGACCACATCAGTGAGTAGACGGAGAAATGCTTAACGACCGCTAATGAGACTGCGACATGGGTTTATGCTGATCTGCTTTTGGGATTCCTTTCTGTAGGTATTCGTCAGCTGCAGTTGATGCTGCTGAAAATGGCTCTGCTCTTGGGTATCGAGATCCATGTCAATGTCGAGTTCAAAGGCCTCATCGAACCACCAGAAGACCAAGAGAATGAGAGTAAGATGGCTTTTTAAATGTTCGATTAAAAGTCTTGATTTTGCCACTGTGATATGTTCTATTACCACAACGTCACGGCTTGTGTCTTAGGGCCATAGCCCAGTTTCCCAAACTGTATAATGTCTTATCTTTAGGGATAGGCTGGAGAGCTGAAGTCCATCCTAAAACACACCCTGTTAGTGAGTTGGAGTTTGATGTCATCATCGGGGCCGATGGGAGAAGAAACACATTGTCAGGTAAACTAAACTATTGCGTATGTATAATCCTTCTTTATGTTGGTCTAAATATGTCTTAGGGTCCCATTAGCTCAGCTTCTGTGTGCAATAATACAGCTTTGTTGCTAATCTGTTGAATGAGTAAAAGGGCATTTATTCTAGTGCTAATGTTGCTGAACAGGATCAGAAGCTTGTAACAGATCTGCGGCTTTTCTCAAATACTTTATTTGAGAATTTTTTGCAATCACGCTGTTACAGTGGTCTTGGTTGTTAAGAGTTCAAGAGTTAAAAGAGGGGAAAACATCTACATTTCTTTTCTGCATATGCATGTTTAGGCCTTTCTGTGAATTTTAGAATTAAAGAGGGTTTGTGGTGGAACTGCATCCAAGGCTGAGTCTGACAATAAACCTTCTGCAATCTCTCTCTCTCTCTCTCTCTCTCTCTCCCCCCCTCCCTCCCTGTGTGTGCACGCAATTTTCTCCCCAGGATTCAGAAGGAAAGAGTTCAGGGGCAAGCTGGCCATCGCCATAACGGCCAACTTTATTAACCGCAACACTACAGCCGAGGCCAAAGTGGAGGAGATCAGCGGGGTGGCTTTCATCTTCAATCAGAAGTTCTTTCAGGATCTAAGGGAAGCTACTGGTATGGGCATGTTTGTACTGTTTGATGTTTTTGCATTGTCAGCACTTTGGGAACTAGCCTAAAGATTAAGGACTTTTTAAAGTTAAAGTTAAGTTTTATTGGTCACATGCACATCGTACAGTACAACATACAGTGAAATGTTTTTATTCCGCATATCCCAGCATACAAATTTGAACGCTGGGGTCAGAGCGCA
>JAOUQX010000030.1:20707145-20718359 GCA_028566295.1 Liobagrus marginatus
ACAAATGATGCTATTTACAGTCACGGCAGAGAGTTGGGGGGGGGCGCGAAATGTTTACTTCTTCCTAAAGGGGGGCGACACCAAAAAATAATTGAGAAGCGCTGCTCTGCATAAAGGCGTCTGTCAAATGTCAAAAATATCAATGTCTGTGAACTGTGTCTAAAACAACAGTATCTTTCTACCCATGCCTCTAAGTCAAAACCCTAGATGACAGAATTTCCTAATATTTTAAGGTATTTGCAAGGAAACAGTTGGAGCCCAGGATCACTGAAGCATCATTGTCATTTCCAAACCCATTCAGCCAGATTGCTTCACAATTAGTGATTAAAATGTAATAATTATTTTTGGCTTATTATGGCGTCTGGATTATACTGTCTTGCTTGGAGTGCACAAAAAGCCAGACTGTTGTTCTTGCAAAATAAAAGCACAGAATTATTTCCAGAGAACATTCAAAGCATATTTTCTTTTCCCAAGGCAATTTGGTTTTGTTCAAGAATTTTAAAGATGCTGGATCCCTGATGTGGCTAATTCAAATAACAGGACTTGCGTTTGTCCATGCTGCATTCTACTTGAGACACTGGAGTAAACTTGGGAATAGTCATGTGACCATATCGTCTTGTACATTCCTGAGCTTTTCCAGACCTCTTCTCTGAGCTTTACAGCTTGGGGGACAGGCATTGGAAAACAAATAAGCCAGAACATTACTGCTTCCTCAATACAAAGGCCACTTATTAACCCTCAGGGGGTAGAATTAGGGGTGTGTGAAGCTTCACAACAGGAGCTGGAGCTTAATCTACCTATAAGAATTGCTGTTTGTTTTAGCAATGCCTCATCTCCAATGTGGTTCATCCAGGATATTTAAATGAGTAAATTATTTTAAGAATATAAAAAATACCACCTAATATTGAAGTCACATACAAAATGTATTTTGAGTCTTCTATGTATCTGTCCCGTAGCATATTGTATGTACTGTTTGTTTTGCACTGTCTGCACTTGTACTTTGTGTTGTATGTAGCTCGTTGTCTTATTTTGTGTTATGCGACTCTGTTGTTTTGTGGGACTGTGTTGAATGTAGCATCATGGTCCTGGATAAACTTTGTTTCGTTCCACTGTGTATTGCAGCAGCTGTATATGGTGTAACGACAATAAAGCTTCTTGAACTTGAAATGGTACAGAAATGTGGATGATAGATTTTGTGATTTTGTGAACGTCTATTCAGTCATTCATTTTCTACCGTTTATCCTGTTCAGGGTCGTGGGGGCACTGTAGCCTATCCCAGCTAACTTGGGGCATGACGTCGGGGTACACCCTTGACAATCGGCAGTTAATCACAGGGCTAATACTTAGACACATTCACTCCTGTGGATGATTTAGAGTAGCTAATTTTTACCTATGCCCTATGCGTGTTTTAAGGCAAGAGGAAGCACGAGGAGAACATGTAAACTCCACACAGAAATAACCTGGGTGGGAATCGAACCCATGACCTTCTTGCCGTGAGACAGGAGTGCTAACCGCTCTGCCACCGTGGCCCCCACCACCCAGTATGCCTAGTCCTATTAAAATAAACAATTCTTTCAATTGATTTTATGTGACAGGTTCGTATAGTATTTGTTTCTTTAATGTCAGTAATAAAAGCTTTAATCCAACATTTGAAATTATATTGATACGCAGACATAGAAGTATCTAATTCCATAAATAAGTAATAAGCTAATAAGCAAATGATCACGAATCGAACTGTGTCACCCGGCATCAGTGCTGATTATTAAGTCTGTTTGAAAATGTTATTTGATCAGGTTGGGATTCTGACAAAGTAAAAGTTATTTTAGGGCTTCAGTCAATCCAGTTCTGTGTCGCAAATAAGATGAATAATGATCAGTTAAGAGAAGTACACTAAATATTTGTCTGGAATATGGGGAACAGCTTAACATTTAATCTTCCCCTTGTGAGGATTTCCTATATAATTTCCCGCTCTCAGACAGTTTATCATATTGCTAATTTTACAAACGTCTGCCAGTCTTAATGGCTATTTCATCCCATGCCTTAATAATGCTAAAAGATGGTGAAAGGGTATGGTTTATGTCAAAACAAGAATAAAATTCCATGACATGATGGCAATGAAAAATTGGAAGTGAAGTTGCAGAAGCAATATGGAAACCATTCTATTATTTACTTGGAGCACGGTGCAGCAACGGCTGCCAAATTGGCCAGCGGAATGGAATAATTTTAACCCACATTTTCCAGATCGCTTTGTGTGCTCAACCTCAGTTAGCGTTTATATTGAAGTTTATATGATTACTTGAGCTGAGGGTTTTTCTGTCCCATGGAAAGCATTTCTGCAATAATGAGTGATGCCAAGATAGCCGTGAGGCATAGGTTTTTACAAAAAGAGAGAGATTTATTAAAATAACTAGAGAAAACATAGCATAATATTTTAACATCATATATAACTGTACAGCCTACATGATGATTCTCACACAGGTCGCGATCACATAAATAGTTCAGGCCTACCAAGCTAAAGGCGATTACATCCTTGTAGACGCTCGTACGTGTGGAAGGAATACTTAACTCGGCAGGCTCCGAAACAGTCGAAGGTGAAAGCAGTTCACATAATTTTAAAAACGCTTCAAATGTCCATTTTTCAGGAAGCCATAAGTTACTGTGCAGCTTTCAACAAAATTGTTATATATACTGTATATATTACATCTAACAAGAACATTTCGGCCACAGCGGTTCAGTAAGGGATTTCAGTACTTACATAACATAGTAATCAACAATTGACATACCCTGCTTTCGCAAAGGCAGAACACTGTACATGAAACACCTTTCAGTCTATAGTTGTTTTCATTTGACACACTTTCAGAGATTTATGTTTACTTTTTGTTTTTTTCTTTATTTATGGGCCTTTTCATTGGTACCGTCCAATTGGCAATGTCTGCAGACAGATAAAGACGTTGGGGTCCTTTGCAAGGATCACCGGGTTTCCATCCATCCTGATCTCATTGATATTGGGCCGGATGTAGTAGGTGTTGTTGCTTTTGCAGAAGGTGTCGGCAGTAACGACTGAAATGTTGTTGTTCTGCACGAACGACAACAGGATAGCCATTATATGCGTAATAAAGATCATTGAAACAGCAGATCGTAAGCGCATACAACTGAGTCACCTTCTGGTGTTATTTTTCCCGGTGTTGAACATAATAAGCTATGGCCGTGATAAAATGTATCTTCTGACATCATTGCGATGTTGTGGTATGGTTTACCTGAATATGAAGCATGCGCACGCTCTCTGGAATTATTGGAACGGCCTCCAGCTCGTTGTGGGCAAGATAGAGAATTTTGAGATTGGTTAATTTCTGTGGAAAATAAACAAAACAAGCAATTGCTCAGACTTTAGGTTCACAAACATGACTTAATGTGCACATGTCTTTAAAAACAGATTACACTACAGAATGTCCCTGGCTCTTTATACCGGTCTCATTAGGAACACAGACTTGATTGTTCAGCGAGTTGTTTTTAACAGCTGTCACACGTCAGCTACTTTGAGAGGTAGCACTGGAACAGTGTTAGGCATTACACACTTCATGTACCTTGAAAGCGTTTGCTTTTACTCCTTTGGTCTTCAGGCGGTTGTGATTGGCATTGAAGCTCATGAGCTTGGGTGGTAACATAGGCAGCTTTACAAGCCGGTTCTCTGCAAGGGAGAGCTCCTCCAACAACGTCAGCTTCATGAACGCTCCATCCTCTATCTCGGAAATTAAGTTCCCAGTCAGATCTATTCTTTTCAATGTAACTGCCAAATAAAGATATGAAAAGCATTTACATACTGTAACTGCAGTGACGTACCAATAACTCTTGTATGTTTTAGTGACACTTCTGAGGCGTAAGCAACATGTTGACTGCTTTTTGCAGGACAGGAAGTTGCATCATCGAGATGAAGTAAATAAAAACATGTATTATTTTCCTTAACGTGCATATTTAATTACTCATTTATCGTATCAGAAATCCCAATTGTATAAAGCTAAAGTTAAGTTTATTGGTCACATGCACATCTTTGTATTCTTTGATTCCGCATATCCCAGCATACAAATTTGAATGCTGGGGTCAGAGCGCAGGGTCAGCCAGAACGGGCACCCCTGGAGCAAGTGAGGTTAAGGGCCTTGCTCAAGGACCCAATGATGGTAGCTTGCCTGGTGCGGGGCTTGAACCCCTGACCCTCTGATCACTGACCCAGAGCCTTATACCGCTGAGCCACCACCACCCCAGTTTTTATGTCTTAGTACCCAACAAAAGTGACAAGAAGAAAAGTTCATTGAAAGATTCCATTACAACTATAGCAGTACATTTTGACAGCTGGGGTTTTAATACAAACAGAATGATAGGCCTTTGTCTGCTTAGTTGTGGCAGGTTGCTACCCAACAACTTGATTTAAGCATGACACTTACTGTAAGAAGAAATCACATTTAAGTAATGCGTGCCTTTAGGCATCTCAAGGCAAACGGACTGTATTTACCAAAAGCATTTATTAAACTGTTACTACCTACTGTATATGATGCATTATGCAGGATTGTAGCACCGCTTGACTCAATAGTATATAGAAGATTGTGGATGATGTTGTCTCATGTTGCGTCTGAGAGCATTTCCCTAACATATGACATATGGCTTGCTCATTAGGAGTGTGTTTAGATCTTTCTACAGATTTATAACAAAGGAACTGGATTACAGATTAAATTAAAACGTGTTGCACCTCAAAGTTGTGTGTGGGGAGGTTGCATGTTTTAGAAGTTTCTTTCAGAACCTCCAGTTCAAAGAGACGTTTTAGGCTGAATGGCATCACTAATGGCATAACTAAATTGTCAGTTGTGTGCGTGTGCGTGTGTGTGCGCGTGCGTGATGCTCCCTTGCATTGTGCTGTTGTCACAGTCCCCCAGGGATTGGTGTCATATTTCCCATGTGTCTGTGTAAGATAAGCTGTGCATAAAATGGATGGATGCTTACAGTTTATACAATTTCATTCCTCATAATGAGACATTTCATGTGTTTTTGCAGTGAAATCTAAGGTTTTTTTCTAGTTAATATAAAAGCAGATAAAGTACTTTTTTTACTGATTAGTTTGGAGTGCATTTTTTTTTATCTGTTGCATGCATGCAATTTATTATGCATTGTGTATTCGGCAGATCATAAACCAAAATATCTCTGGCTTTATCTGTTCAAAGAACCTTAAATATATTGCTGTTTATTACTTACTATTAATCTGAAGACTAAATATAGCTAGCTAGCTAGCTATCAGATAGATAGATAGATAGATAGATAGATAGATAGATAGATAGTAATGTAAATCTATATAAGTATGATGTCAAAAGCACAAGATTAGCAGTTTATTAGAGGCATTCCACACAACAAATGGTTTTACTCCAAGCAGTATTAGACCGTGCATTTTTAATTGGAAGGTCATGGGTTCAAGCACCAAACACTACTACTGCTGAGCTCTTGAGCAACCGCCTTAACCTTCAACTGCTCATTTTTGTGAACCAATCCGATAATTTAATTTGGTCTGGATAGGGTTTGCCTTCAAATGTCTTTGTTAAACAAATGAATGTATTTTATGAGCCAAAACAGAATGCACATATGCCTGACCGAGAACTGTAGGGGAACTAGACTGGAATTATGCCCTGAGGTTGTTGATCAGTGTGGTTAGCAGTTGCCTGCCTGTCTGCCACTGGCCTGGCACAGGTTAGTGCTGAGCTGGCAGTGGCTAAAGAGCCTTTTCTTTTGTTTCACCCGTCGTGTAATCGCTAGTCGGTTTCAGTGTCGGTATCATAAAATGACCGCTTTAGTTCGCCTAATGTGCTATCATTCTGCTGCATGCCATTTTCTTCTTTTTTTCTTTTTTTTCTTTTTTAAATGTTTACATGCTTATAAACATGGCGCTGCATGTCGAGCTCTTTCACATTCACCTAACCCTTTTTCCTTACCCGTGCATTCATTTGCCTCCCCAGGAATCGATCTGGAAAACATTGTGTACTATAAAGATGACACACACTACTTTGTGATGACTGCCAAGAAGCAGAGTCTGCTGGAGAAGGGTGTCATTCTGCACGTGAGTGATCGTGGGGGTTTAACCGGAGTGTAATCTGTCTGATCCATATTGTCTCCGTTTCTATACTCTTGTTGTATGATAATCATTATGTCTAGCCACTCTGTCCTTTTCCCAGGCTCTCTGTTACTTCCACATATAGTATAGAATGATTAAGTTTCATCTGTAACGATCAGTTGTTCTCAGTCACCGGATTAATTTTAAAAGGACCTGTACACTGGGTGGTGAAATCCCAGGAACAACAGATTAAGACGGTTTAGTCCCATGTCTAGGAAAAAACAGTCAGTCTGTTTAGAACTGTAGCAACGGTCTATTAGCAATGAGGCTGATGCTCTTGTCAGCTAAGCGATACCAGTTATAGAAGCATGAATCAGAAAGAAATAGTCCACTCCTGAGTCTTATTTTGCACCTCGTAAAGCCTTTAAATGGTGAGATTTACGTTTGTCCTAATACAGCGAGCGCCGAGATTACTAAAGTATAGACTCATAACTTTTAGCAGTTACACAGGCCACATAAATGAGATCTAATATTTCATAGCTGACTGGTTTGCCTGGTAACGTTGCGGATACCGTTTTGTGTGGTCATTTCAGCAATGTGTTCATGTTTCTCTGTTTATTTTGTAGGATTATGTGGACACAGAGATGCTTCTATCCAGGTCGAACGTGGACCAAGCTGCTTTGCTGTCCTACGCCCGAGAGGCTGCTGACTTTTCGACCAATCACCAGCTGCCCAAGCTGGACTTTGCCATCAACCATTACGGGCAACCTGACGTGGCCATGTTTGACTTCACGTGCATGTACGCCTCGGAAAATGCCGCACTGATGCGCCAACGCAACGGGCATCAGCTGCTGGTGGCTCTGGTTGGAGACAGCCTTCTGGAGGTGAGAGAAAAGTACATAACATTGAACAATGGGGCAGACATGTACATTTTAGAGCATCTAGTCTTGTGTGTTACTGCACAATATAGTAATATGGATTTGTTTTGTTCAGCCATTCTGGCCGATGGGGACGGGCATCGCTCGAGGCTTTCTGGCCGCTGTGGACTCGGCATGGATGGTGAGAAGCTGGGCACAGGGCGCGTCTCCTCTTGAGGTGTTGGCCGAAAGGTAAGGCGTTCATTCTATTGCATTAGGATTGTGTTTGTCCTCACAAAGTCCCTAAAGCTTGAGCAGCAGGAATGCTAGGCTTTTCCCATTGCACAGGATTCCGTATCCCAATATTCCAGTCCTATAATTATTCCTGCCTTTGTAAAATTGTCACCAATAGGAGCTAATACTGGATTGAAAAAGCTTTGATTAGGGCAATCCAAAACACATGACATCATATCATATCATGGCTGTTCTCACACTATATTAGGTAATACTTTTTTATGTTTCAAAGATTTTTGTAGTGTTCGTTTTAGCTCAATCAAACAAACTGGTTGGTGTTTGGACAGAGCAAATAAAAGGCAAGCTTCTTGTTTTTTTATAATGTGAAGCTTAAACACAGAGATGATGTAACGCTCGCAACAGTAATTATTGTTGATTACACATGAGATGCTATGCAACAGGTTACAAGCACAATGACAACAAAAACAGTCTCGAAATTTAAAGCAGCCCCAGCATGAGGGATACGCATTTTAGAAAGATTCAACATAGAACATTTGACGTCAGTGGGAGATTGGACTACCTTAAAACTTTTGGATAATGTTTTATGTGTTTTTGTGGTTGTAGGTATTACTTGTAGCGTTTTTATCTATACATGTCCTATTAAGCCGTTTTGACATAATTACCATCAAACTTAACAAACTGTCGGTTAAATTTGCAACGCTCAATGTAAAAATCCACAATTAGGACAGACCGGGCCTGTGAGCATGACTGCCACATTTTCCCAGATTCTCACATGCCCTGTCTGCCTTACTTGCTTTAAATTGTCTTTAAAACATTTCCTGAGTCACTAACGGTCTGGGTTTCTTTGGATTGACCCTGTGTCCTGTCCTATTGTAACCATAATTGTGTCTCTTAGGGAGAGTATATATCGTCTTCTACCACAAACCACTCCGGAGAATGTGAGTAAGAACTTCAGCCACTACACGCTGGATCCTACGACACGCTACCCCAACATCAGTCTGCACCTGCTCCGGCCCAATCAGGTAATACGGCTCACATCCCTGTGCTTCAGGAGAAACGCATGTCCCGGATAGTATAAGTATAGTTTGAGAATTAAATCTTCTATTTTGTTTCGTCGTCATGCCCAGGTACGACATCTCCTAGACACCGGGGAAGCCCGGGAAAGCCGAATCGACATGGAGAACGTGGTCAACTCCTCAACTACAAATCTCATGAGAAATGGTGGGCTGTTTTATTGTACGCCATTTATTTTGTGGATTTGTGTTAACTGGAAAGTCTTACCTCAGATTTTTAAAAACTTAATACCTTCTTATTTTTATCCTAGAACTTTTACTTAAGAAGCAGTTGCAAGGTAATTGATGGGATGACTAAGACTAGAATAAACCCTCCTCACAGAGCATTAATACTAAAATGTCTTGCTGGTTGGTGTGTGTTTAACCCTGTGAATACTGAACTATCTAATACCGATTGTTAATTGTGTGTTTTGCAGTGTTTGTTTGACATTTAACCCTTTTTACCAGCATACTTGCATTCCTCTGACCAAATGAAAATCATCTTATCAGGCATTTTAATGAGTATAAACAAACAATTAATTTTTTTTTATTGCTGCAAGAAGGATGTAACATTAGCCAGGACTCTGTTTACTTTGGATGTGAGGTGTTTTATCTCTGTTTGGAAAACCTTACGCAGAATTTTATTGGTTTCAGTTTTCAGTGCTTTATTTAATTTGATATTCTTTTAAACACGCAATGAAAAATACACTAAACACGCTATAATAGAAAACAATTAAAGGCACGGTGCGAGATTTCAAAGCGATTTTGTTCAAAAACGTTAGGTGAAAGTCTTCACATCTCGATAGCACTCTAAGTAAAGTATTTATATCTATTTATATTGTCTGTGGCAGGCGTAAGACCCGAAAAACTTTGTCCTATTAAAATGTTCAGTCCGAACATTACGATAGGCCGTCCTACCTGCCTGCTAACATGTATATTAGCATACCTCTGCGCATCCTGTTAGCGCAGACAGCTAAGTCATCAGCGCGTTCCAGCTATCAACTTGCTGCTCTTTTTAAAAGTATCTTACGTTGGTTATTGTAATATTATACACTTTGTACTGTAATATTTACTCACCGCTGAATTACACACGCGCTAATCCGACTCGCTCTCGTCTTGCTGTTTGAGCCTCTGCTCTGCCTGAGCATGTTCATGTGTTTTGGTGGAAGCGTGGGTTTGAAAATAATTATGCAGGGTGGCTGGGACTTGATATTTCAAAGCTAGTTTGCTATTGTTAGCCTCTCCGAAATCTCCTACCCTACCTTTAAGCATTACTGGGAAGAAGTATGACGCAGGAATTCAATTCTGATTATGTGCACAACACAGCAAGGCGACTGTTCATTTTCAAAATGTTCAACCAGTAGGATGACTGTTAGCACTATGTACCACTATGTTGCAATAAGTAAATAAAAGCACTTAGATTTTTTTTTCTCCCGATGGATTTTGATGTTATTAAACCACCGACAGTGGCCTGTTTGATTATGAAAGCTGTTACCAGAGCAACAGTTTATTGGGATGTGTATTTTCTTTACGATTCCAGAGTCCGTAGCACGCTCCAGCAAGCTGCTGAACTGGTGTCAAAGGCAGACGGGTGGTTATAGAGGGGTCAGTGTCTCTGATCTCATCATGTCATGGAAGAGTGGCTTGGCTTTGTGTGCCCTTATCCATCGCTACAGGCCCGACCTCATGTAAGTGCTCTGTTCTCCTGAACAACCTCGTTTCCTTTGAAGGATATCACAGTATATAAAGCCCACAATATGCTTTAATAGCTGGATCTGCTTGATTACATCACCCTTTCAACTGATTAACCCATTACCACTAAGGCACACATTAGCATATTGCTGTCTGTCCATTAGACTAAATACATAGTGTTGATGAGTTTGTTCCCACCGTGTTACATTACTGGAATAGTCCGCATGTTCTGAACGGTTCTTCAGTCAGCTAAAATATATTTTTAAATATCGACCTGCTTAATGCTTATCTGGCATCTTTTCGACTCTCGGAAGCAGTGCGAGTGTAAAGCTGTTGCATCTCACCACATTCTTTGTATGTTTAAACCCCACAGTGATTTTGACTCGCTGGACGAGAAGGACGTGGAGAAAAATAACCAGTTGGCTTTTGACGTAGCTGAAAAGGAGTTTGGAATTTCCCCCATTATGACCGGGAAGGAGATGTCTGTTGTAGTGGAGCCTGACAAGCTCTCTATGGTCATGTACCTCAGCCAGTTCTATGAGATGTTCAAGGACACCGTGCCCCCTGGTGGTGAGTAATTTTGTGCTCATGCTCGTTCATGGATTTTTAAGAACAGTTTGACTTCTTTACACACACACACTCTTTACCCATCATTCATGTGTACATACTGTTACTTGTCCTTTATTGAGTGTACTTACAAGACAGTTAGCAAATATATTCATTTGGGGAATTGATTTGATTTATGGCACAGCGTTGTTATTCTCAAATATGATTGATCAGTTCGTTTTATGTTGATTTGATGTATCGTAGAAACTCTACATAATGGATTCAAATGTTTGTCAGTGATGATCCGGAGACATTTTTTTGTAAGAGTTTGAACTTTGCAGGTTTTTAGGAAAAGATATAATTCTGCATTATTTTATTCATTCATTATCTAGCGTTTATACTGTTCATGGTCGTGGGGGCGCTGGAGTCTATCCCAGCTAACTTACACACTTACACACTGACGGGGTACACACTGTACAATCGGCAGTTAGTTGCAGGACTAACGCTTATAGACAGACAACCCTTCACACACACATTCACTCGTATGGACAGACAGTTTAGAGTAGACAATTCACCTATGCGCAATCACGTGTTTGGAGGCGGGAGGAAACCGGAGCACCTTGGGAAAACCCGTGCAAACACTGGGAGAACATACCGTATATGCCGGTGTATAAGTCGACCCGGTGTATAAGTCGACCCCCCCATTTTTCATTCGCAAACTTGG
>JAOUQX010000030.1:20733993-20762634 GCA_028566295.1 Liobagrus marginatus
TGATAAATAAGATTTGAATTTGTTCTAAACTTTACCATAAATATTAAAAATAAAAATGCATTATTCAAATGTCTGATATAATCGAGTCTTTATATTCAGGCTAGACATGAGCTGATCTCGGTTTCTCACAATGTCTTGGAGAAGAAGTAGTGCTGAGACTGTGCTGTCTATGACAACTACAGAAGGCGGAATGTTAATCTCCAGAATCCCAAATCTCTCCTGGGTGTCCTTGTGTCCTTTCTCTCACTTCCTCGCCCTCATTGTCCCCCCGCAGCTCCAGAAGTGAACGGTGTGGCTGAGCCCAGTGTAGCAAAACGTCTTAAAGGAACTCCTGAACGCATCGAGCTGGAGAACTACCGACTATCCATGCAGAGAGAAGAGGAACTAGAGGAGGTGCCTGAGGAGACGTTGGCCGAGCACAACCTCAGCAGCGTGCTGGATAAAGGCGGCACGGAAGTGGACGAGGGCTCCAGGTAAGTGACAGGCTTAAGTTTTGTTTTTTAAGTTTTTAGTTTTTAGCTTTAAACCAATATATGTCTACTGTGTCACTTAATATTTATGCACAGTTACTTTAATACTGTCAATACTCAATATACGTACTATTTATGCACAGTTACTTTAACACTGTTAATATTCAACATTACGTACTATTTATGCACAGTTGCTTTAATATTGCTCATACTTAATATACCATTTATGCACAGTTACTGTAATACTGTTAATATTTAATATACTATTTACGCACAGTTGCTTTAATATTGTTAATACTTAATATACCAGTTATTCCCAGTTACTATAATACTGTTAATACCTAATATACCATCACGTTAATACTGTTAATATTTAATATACCATTTATGCACAGTTTCTTTAATACTGTTAATACTTATCATGCCATTCATGCTCAGTCACTTTATTCTGTTTTTCAATGCTGCTGCTTATATCATCCGTGTCATCTAAGTGTTTATCTTTGTAATTAAAGCCTAGTTTTTATCCAAGATGACCAGAACGATAAACGTGTAAACGTATGTGCCAGTAATTACACTAACAGTATGCTCACGACACGCCCTCGTCTCTCTCTGCAGTAGCTCAGAGTCTGACATGGAGGAAGAAGGCGAAGAGCTGGAGGCGCCGACGACCTCTGACCTGGGTGGAGTGCCGTGGAAAGAGGCCGTGGAGCTCCATGCGAAACTGAAGTCTGGCAGCGATGCTGGGACTAGCAGGAAGGATGAAGAAATGGAGGAAGAGGATGAAGAAGAGGAGGGAGATGAGGAAGGAGAAGGCGAGGAGGAAGAAGAGGAAGAAGAATCAAGTGATGGTAATTTCATATTTTACAGATTACTGATTTGTATGTGTTCTAGCACAGTGTACAGTTAAATGCTAAGGTGAAATAAAATAAAAAACAGTTCATTAAAAAAACCTACTGAAATATCAAAGGGGCTTAGTGGGGGGGGGGGGGGCTAGAGACATGGTGAGATTGTGTTGTTTGTGTCTTAAATGTTATCCCGTTTCTCTGCTCATTTCATATTTCCCTTTCCGTGTATGTCTTTATACATACATATGTATGTCATTATAGTAATTAGACATTAATTACGGTTGCATATCCAGATGAGGAATAGCTACATTTACTTTGCGATGAGAAACAATATTTAAGATCTACAGTAGTTGTGGTCTTCATCATGGTCATTCATTCATTATCTAGCGTTTATCCTGTTCAGGGTCGTCGGGGCGCTGGAGTTTATCCCAGATAACTTAGGACGTGAGGCGGGGTACATCCTGGACAATCGGCAGTTAATTGCAGGACTAACACTTAGAGACAGACAACCAGTCACACACACATTCACTCCTATGGACAATTTAGAATAGCTAATTCACCTATGTCCAATCGCATGTGTTTGGAGGCGGGAGGAAACCGGAGTACCCGGGGCAAACCTGCGCAAGCCCGGGGAGAACATGCAAACTCCACACAGAAACACCCTGAGTGGGAATCGAACCATGACCTTCTCGTGGGAGGCAGAGTGCTAACCACTCTGCCACCATGCCGCCCTCATCATGGTCACATTAGCCACATAGAGTACAGTAGAAATCTACAACAATGTTTGACCATGTGAAGGGCTTTTTCTGACCATTGAATGTCATAGCAAAATTTAAGCCGTTCTTTTTTCAAACATTAAATCCTATATCTGTAACATTTCCCACGGATGCTGTATGCCAACTTTTTATAGCTCTGTTCTCTGTTTTTTTTTTTTCTTAATCACTTTGGTATTGAATAAAGAAAATAACATTTTGCTATCAAAGAGTAATAGAAGGAACGCTAAGTGTCTGATCATACCCATGTTGTGTGAAAACACCACTTACCCCTCTCTCCTCTTCCTCTTAATCCTCTGTGGCTGTGTTTGTATGGGCGAATGTTGTGTTACACTCCGTGTGTTTGGTTTACTTGTCTGTTCCGCTACTGTGTGCGTGTCTGTGTGTGTGTGTGTGTGTGTGTGTGTGTCTGTGTCCGTGTGTTGGGGTAACTGTATGGGCTGGCAGAGGGGGATTATTATCCCTGGGAAAGGGAGCTCCAGTCAGGTCTATGGCTGGAGAACCTGAAAGATGAAGAGGATACAGGTACATTTAAAGGTATATCTGCCTGGCAATGCGTTTGAACAAACACGCACATATGCACACGCGCGCGCGCGCGCGCGCGCGCACACACACACACACACACACACGCACACACACACCAGTAACAAAACCAGTGCCTGGAGAGAAGTGTCGGGTTTTGTCAAGAAAACCGCTCTTTGTTCTGCGTGTTGTTTTCTCTCACATGAATACTGACCGCACGTTATCCAAATAAGGTTTAAACTAAAGAATAAAATGAGTGGGGTTTTTTTTTTTTTTTTGTTGACGGAAAAAGATGCACGGGAATAATTGTTCTTTCCATGACGCTTTAAACAAGGAATGCCATAAAGCACACTGCTGATTTTATTGCCTATCGTTTCAGTATTTTATTAATTATTTATTTAAGCATGCTGCTATCCCAGGGTGCAGATATCTTCTAGTTTTGAGCATATTAATATTTAGAATGAATTACAGTTGTAATACATATCTACTTCATGTATGACGTTTGAATGCAATTTGAGCGAGTGTGGTCTTATTTGTTTGATCCCAAGGCTCCAGAATAATGCTCACAATCAACTGCCATAACACCATCAGCTACTTTTGGATGATCCGGATTCTTTAAATTAGCAGTTTAACCCTTTAAGACCTGCCATATAAAGTTTTGCGCTACCAATTTGGTTTTAGTGTGTAGTGACTCTTGAACAGAGGCACTCAACCAGGATTGCCGGCACCTTTTTGGTCTTAAAAGGTTAAAAGTGTGTTTTTATATTTATAGTGCGTACATGTAGCAAAGGCTGCCATTTTTCGCTTAACTTGGATGCTTTTGAATTCCGACTCGATATAGACTACATTTAGAAGGAATAGCACTCTTTATCACCAGATACATAACGTGTTAGTTAAGCACTCTAGTCTTGTAAGTGCATTATAAGGTGGTTTAAGCAAAGATAATTAGATGAAGGCATACGTCCACTTCCGTTCTTCAGCAAGCACATGGTACAGAATTCTGATTCGATTTCTGATTATCGGCATGGGAATTAAAGGTGAATTAAAGAAATTAAATGGCCAACACATTTAACAACCAACCACAACATAGAACAGCAAATGTCTTAAAACTAGCAGACAAGTGTTTTACCCCACTGAACCGAGTACTTAAAACAATACTGGTGCAGAGCCAATTAATGAATTAAAAACTAGCTTTGTAGCAGATCTGCAAATATTATTAATTAGTAATTATAGTAATATAAAAGTTTTTTTTTTTTAATGTTTGGTTTTCTATTCCTCGACACATAAATTGATATCGTTTAAATAATGTGACATAATTTAAATAACAAAATTCACATATTACCGTTCGCCTTTAGGTTTACGCTCACGTACAATGTCTGCCCAATTTCAAATGAAAAAGCAAAGTCCGTTTGCAACTGCATTTGCCGTGACTTTGTGACGAGGTGTGACCCTGTCATCATGAAATATCAATAGCAAGTTAAAATTGTCGTGCAATTTTGAAGTCTGCCAACATCCAAATTGAATGGCAAACCCCTCTGCGATTGCTTTTTCATTGACAGCCAAATGTCTACAAACACCATCTGTATCGAATGTTCTTTAGACATCAGTTGGAAAAATTTGCACCCCTAAATCAGAGGTTCCCAAACTTTTTTTCTGTTGTGTCCCAACATTAAAGGTAAATTGAGCAAATTTGTTAATTCAGAAGTGAATACCAAACTGGTAGCTCTTCGCATTAATCGCTACCCAAGAAGTGGCCCTCGGTTTCAAAAAGGTTGGAGACCCCTGGTCTAATGTATAATGTAAGCTCATCACCGTTTGTCGTTACCATTTTTAGGCATTCCTATATTCATACATTTTGTATCCTAGGCTCCCATTTTTAAATTGAACGTTCACAGCATTATGCATTATTCTGAAATTAGTCTGAAACCTTTGACATCGTCCTGTGCAGTATTTTGATTGTTAGTCTGCAGCCTTGGTTTTAATGCATGTGTGTATAATTCCTAAAGCACCCTTATGTGCATACTATACTCTAAAGTCTTCTGTTCCTTTCCTCTTTCTTCCGTCCCTCTTGATCCGGCATCCTCTGTGATTTTCTCTTCCTCCTGGTTCAATCGTAACACGTTTCACTTAAAATGTCAAATCATGACAACTAGCAGCCAGGAATCTGCAAATCCATCAAACCCTGCAGTCGATGGACCCTGAACTTCTCAGAATGGAAGGCAAAAAGGAGGAGTGCTCAAATTCAGGCTCTTTTCCTTCACTCCTTACGCAGAGCACTCAGCCTGTCTCCTGCACAGGTAACCCAGTCTGGAGGACTTCATGGCTTCCGGGTCTCGGGTGGGGTCGTGATAACGTTTCTGTATGTGTGTGTCTGAGAAATGCTGTGATCCTGAAACGAACCGTCTTGTTCCTTATACAAATTGTTTACATCGTTATGTGGATGTCATTGTTTTGTTGAACTGCTGTGGATCCGTCATCCTCCCTAATTCAGTAGATGTTTGTCATTGTGGCGCATGCAGAACATTCTTCAGCTTGTCCCAATTTGACCAATCATTTGTTGTTGTGCTGTTTATATCTTATGTTTTTTCATATTCCTTTTCATTTCGTTGTTTTAGTCCCCTCCCACAAATCAGTGAGGCACGAGGCTGTCAGGGCCTGGCTGGACTCCATGTCTGGAGGTAGTGCCAAAACCGAAGCAGCAGCTTTTGCTCTGTACCACTCTGTACACTTGCACGCTGCAGAGCACAGCATGTAACACTGCTGTATTCACACCCATGTGGAATACACTGGCTGCATGATGAAGCTCTCGTTTAACTCTGCATGCAGATACCATTTGATGAAGTCTTTTTTTAACCAGGAATTTTGCTGTGCAGTAGCTATCCTCTGCTGCTTACTGACCTTAGTATTGCCTCTATTATCTAATGAAGTGGGGTTTTTACAAAAAAAAGCCATAGCAGTCATTAAGTGCAAGACATCTATGAGCTATGATTGATGAAATCTATACACACTAGCTATTTTTTGGGGGCTGTCATTCTTTGATTGATAACCATATTGTATAATATTCAAATGAAAACTGGATTGATAGAATTATTGCTCAAGACCTGGCTGGGGGAAGTGCACTACCCAAGTGGGAAGTGGTAGCTCAGTGGTTAAGGTGTTGGACTTTGAATCCAAAGACTGGGGATCAGTTCCCAGTACCCCCAAGCTAGCACTGCTGGGCCCCTGAGCAAGGCCCGTAACCCTCAAGTGCTTAGTTGGATAAAATGTAAGTTGCTGTGGATAAGGGCATCTGCTAAATGCTATAAATGTAAATGTAAAGACATATATTACGACCTATGTTATGTCTATCATCCAAGTGGTCACTTAAATCTGATCTGTGAAAGGGGTCATTTTTCCCCCTTTTAAAGTCACTTGCTGCTGAAACTAAATCCTATTCCTTTTCTCATGCGTGTAACTGGATGCGAATAAGTTAGTATGTGGAAAAGCTAAGCACTAATTCTTGTAGCATGAGGGCCATTTCAAAGAACGGTTTATTTATTCTTTTTTTTTTTTTTTACATACTTTTCATTTCAGCATTGTGCATGCCTAACCGTTATATTATTATTTCCATTTCCTTTACATTACCACATATATTCATGTTTCCGGTTAGGTCTTAAAGCTGGCGGCTGTTTTACTCTTACCCAACTCCTAACCTTATAACCTCATACCTCCTTTCCCGTCTGACTCAGAGCCCTGTGTAGAAGACGAGGAAGAGCCTGAGGCTGAAGCAGGAAGCCCAGACGCTGAGCCTGGCACCGAGCTTGATGAAGGTTAGTCACAATAATGAACGCATGCATCTGTGTTTATTATGCCCATGTGTGATTTAACTCATATACTTTGAGTGTGACAACAGCCATATGTTTTCTGTCACAGAGGACATCCCTTCAGATGCTGAAGCTGAAGCTTGCTCACAACACGTTGAATATCTTAAGCCTCTTCCGTTAGACACTGGGAAGTCCGAGAGCCTAGAGGAAATTTGTAAAATTGGTAAACTTGGAACAGTGTGCTATTTGGTTTGATTGTAGTGCATAAATATTAATAAGAATATCATTTTTAGTATGAAATTCAAAGACAATATACTATCCATATCTGTATTTGCTTTATTCTCTTAGAGCATAAAGAACGAGCGTCTGTTAGTCCAAAGGAAATCATTGTAGATGTTATTCTCACTCCAATCCCAAAGCCATGTACACCTACAGAAGAGGTAGTTATTTGTTTTGTCCTAACCTTTCACTTAGGTCTCAATGCTGCCCCATGCTTTAACTGGCTTCTCTACATTTCTACCTCCAGATCAAGCAAAAGTTGACTCTAGTGAAATCTCCAGGCACACGCTTTTTTCCTGAGCCCTTTTTGCCTGATCTTGCCAAAACAGAGGTCCCAATATCAACCGATATTAGGACGCCTAATACTCCTGCTGCAGTGACCTCTCCTATCCGTTTCCAACCAGCTCCCCTACCAGATACTTTCACCCCTAAATCACCTATCCAGGTCGGGCCTTGTGCCTGCTCACCTTCAGCCAACCCCTTATCCCCAATCTGTGCTCAGCCCATACTATGCCAGGAGCCCTCCTCACCCCTCTCTTCAGGCTCTCCTGTAAGGACTCAACCGGTCCCCGCTGTAACCTCCACTCCTCTGACCAAACCGGTCTCTGGAAGGACAACCACAGAATTTCAGAATGCGCAGGATTCGACAATGGAGACACCAGTCAAGAAGAATGACATTATTGAAGAGTTCTGGCTAAAGAGTGCTGAGATAAGGAGGAGTTTAGGACTCACCCCATTGGACAGGAGCAGAGTTGTTGAGAAAACTATTCTAAAAACCCCTCCTGCGGATCCTGTGTTGTCCAAACTCCAGATCTCTGAGGCCATATCAGAGAAGCCAGCATTCACCGGCCGCACGGTTATCCACAGACTCAATATTACTGTTGAGGGACAGGTCATCTCTCCCGTAGAAACCAAGAGTTGTAGCTCAGAGAGGAAAGATCTAAGCAGTAGCTCAGGTCTGGGCTTAAATGATAGCAACACGACTAGTCAGACACCCACCTGTGACAGCATTAACAACTCTGACTCAACCATGCTCACGCCTCCATCCAGTCCTCCACCACCTCCACCAAATGAGGAGCCAGCAACACTCACGAAGAAGAAACCTCAAGTGTCTTGGGAGAAGCTTTCTTCACCCATTGAGAATCTGGAAGTGGAGAAGGCACCTGCCAAAGCTAAAACTCCTACCAGCCCAAAGCTAGAAAAATCTGTGAGCGTTCCAGTAGCTGCTCCTACAACCACTACCCCAGTGGTGATGAGGAAGAAGGAGCCAAATAAACCACGGCAAAAGGAAATAAGGAAGTCCTTTGCAGAGTGCGTAGACGAGATTCCATTTGCTGATGATGTGGAGGACACGTACGACGATCGGACCCCTGACGCAAGCATGCAGGATAGGTTTTACACCCCACCTACCAGCAGAGTGAACAGGGACAAGCCTCCTTTCCACCTCGCTTTGGCTGTAGAGAACGGAAAACCCAATATCCACGGAGGCCTTGTGTCCAGAGCAGTTAAAGTTCCCCAGCACGTTTCTCCTGAAGCCAAGGAGATAGCTGAAGAACGCATGAGAGAGAGAGAGAAATCGGTGAAAAGTCAAGCTCTTAAAGATGCCATGGCCAAACAGATTAATAAAATGAAAGAAGAGGAGTCGAGTAAGGGTGCCGTTGCAAAAGTGGCCTGGAACGTTTCGGAGGTAGCTGTTAAACACAAGAAGCGCTCAAGTTCACCAAAGTCCTCGGCTGTGAAGGTCTTGGAGAACAAAAAACAAGCAGAGGTGCTTCCTGAACGCTTCTTTACCTCACCTTTAAATAAGAGCGTGGACAGTTCGGTCACCTCGTCTGAGAGTTCTACGGGAGGCAAGAGTAAAAAACGTAGCTCCTTGTTTTCACCACGTAAGAACAAGAAAGAGAAGAAGGCAAAAAATGAAAGCAGACACTCTGGTACTGAAGAGACCCCGCCCAAACACAAATCATTATGGAAGGCTGTATTTTCTGGCTACAAGAAAGACAGGAAGAAGAAAGATGATAAGTCTTGTCCTAGCTCAGCTTCTAGCTCCACAACAGTGGACTCAGGAAAGAAGAAAGCATCACCTTTGGCAAGGGCCTCAGGTGGGAAGGGTTAGGATTTCTGTTTGGCATTACAACAAACCTTTAAGAATTCAATTTAAAAATATTCTTCTTTCCATCTATTTTTAGACTTGCATTTGAGGCGAAACCTGAGCTTTTCCGAAGACTCGGATCTGTCCTGTGATGACGTTCTTGAACGATCGTCTCAAAAGTCCAAAGCGGACGTAAGATAATTTACGTTTAATGATGCTTGTTTTTCTCTTAGGTTTTTTTTAACAATAAAAAAAAAAGCATAGGCCCACTCATGGTTATTAGCTTACAAGCACAAGCATCATGGTCAAAGTTCCCCCTAGATAAAGTGTGATGACTTTAATAATAATATTGCCACCTCTGCTAAAGAATATATTCCAGTTTTGAACAACTGCATCCCAATAACATCCCAATGACATTACGGTCTATAGCATGGCTAAAGATTTTGTGTGGTTTGTCATTGTTGACATTTTGACTAAACATTAACCCGTCAATCACACCATTTGTTTGTGTTGTTTCATTGTTCGTCTTTTATCTTTTTATCCCCTATTCAAGTCGGTTTATGTTCCACATGCACTGGCGCCCAAGAGATCATATGCCCCGAAGGTAGTGTGTTCATCCGCATCGGTCCACCCACTCTGAGCATGCTTCATTCAGTCTGTTTACTTACCTTTAACTTCCTGTGATTCACACATCCCTGGGTTACTGTGTTACTGTATACCTGTATTACTAACAGACTCCTCTATATAAGCATGAATCTCTGACGCCCGTTTACTGCTGAAGGAAGTTCATGTTCACTTGATTCTCCTATAAAGCTATATTCGCTCTATGGCTGATTAAGGAGCGATGAATCCACAGGAGGGCACAAACATCACCCCTCTCTAGACTTCTGTTTTCTACTTCTCTCTCTGCATTTTACAACAGGAAATAAGTGCACATTTTTCTCTTTTGCCAAACCAATATGATAAAAATGCTAACTTTCTTTTATAAAATACAGATTCCACTTGATTTAACACCATCGGCTATGTATAATGTATGCTCATGTAACCAGAAATTGAAATTTTCCTGAATGATAAATATTTAAATGACCGCTGTTAGTGTGTGATCCAGCTGAAGTACTGGCCCGGTGAAGTTCACGCCATTGCTTTTCATCTTGCATTTGTGTTTTGTGGCTCACGCGGTGCGCCATTTTTTTTTTTTATTGCAGAAGACCTACACTGAGGAAGAGCTAAGTGATAAGCTCACGCGCAAGGTCCAGAAGGCAGCACGTAGGCAGGCGAAGCAGGAGGAGCTGAAGAGGCTACACAGGGCTCAGGTACGTGTAAATGGTGATTTAAAAAAAAAAAAAAAAAGATTTTTTTTAAATCGAAGATGTTTAGCGGAAGAATAAATAATTTGATTAATAAAAAGGCATTGTCAAAAGCAACGCTAAATCATAATTTATAATCAGGGTTCTGTTTTGCTGCTCAGATCATTCAGAGACAGTTAGAGCAGGTGGAAGAGAAACAGAGACAGCTGGAGGAGAGGGGAGTAGCGGTGGAAAAGGCTCTGCGAGGGGAAGCAGGTACCTCACATTTAAAACGCTCTTTTAATACTTTTAGCTTCTTTAAACACATTGCATACGTCCTGCACATATTCACTACTGACAATTCAGTAGTACACGTTCAGTTTTTTATTAAAGACTGCATGAACTTCAAGCGCATTAGCCTGTTTTTTGCACACGTTTGCTGTTCCTCTTTCACTTGTGACAAATACAAACAGGCTAGTTTTACTGTAATGCTTCATTAGAAAATATAACAATAATAATTATGATGGTAATTGATATTGTGCATTTTGTTATAGGTTAAAGAGTATAAAGGCCTGTCACAATTATTACATAATCAACAAATAGCATTTAGATCCGACATCCCTTCTTTAAATCTGTCAAACATTCCTACATTAAATGCATGCATTTTATACAGCAGTATTACAGCTTTATACGTGTATCGATAAATCTTAATTTCTTAACCAATGTTATGGCTGTACCCATACATGTTATTCTGTTAGAAGTTATTCTGTACACATTCGTTCCCTGCATTGTAATTGATCCGAGTAGTGAAAACATTCTACCATCCATGAAGCGGGTAGGAATTCCTGTTTCATGAATGTTAGTCATTTAGAATTCAGAAGCATCATCTATAGTTACATCATCAACGTTTACTTCACTCCCATAAAAAGAGGAATTCCTTTTAAACCTGCACACGAAATTAACTCTGGTGTTTTGTTTTTTTCTCATTTTCTGGTGGTTAAATCGAATTATCCATTAAGTTAATGCACTTTGTCCAAACGCTTGTGGACACTTTAACAGCACACCCATAAGTGTGTTTTCCACATACTATTGTCACAAAGTTAGAAGCGCACAGTTGTCAAGATTGTCTGTAGGTTGTAGCATTACATTATTACTTTACTTTACTGGAAGAAGCCCATACACTGTTCCAGCATGGCATCGCCCCTATGCACAAAGTCCCTGAGCTCCATGAAGAGTTTTAGTTTTCTGCACCGAGCCCTGATTTCAACCACCCCATCAGTGCCTGATCTCACTAATACTATTGTGGCTGAATGGAAATATCCCCACGTTCACACTCCGACATCTAGCGGAAAACATTTCCAGGAGTCTGGAGCTTCTTACAGAAGTAAAAGTGAGACTAAATCTGGAGTAAGATACTCAATAAATGCAATAACGTCACGATGTGACGATCAGGTGTCCTAAAACCCAAAATACCTAAATAGTGTATAACTATAGAAACATTAACACTATCGAAAAGAAAATTCTGTGTGTGGGTTCACCTTTGAAAAAACATAAGCTAATTATGTGCATCATTAATGATGATCTCAGAATTGTGACAGGCCTAATAGAATATTAGTTGTATTACTATTGCAAGCTAAGCTCTAGGAAGCCACGGTTTGTCTGTTCACCTCTTCAGTCCATACAGATGCAAAGGGCAGTGTGGAAGAAAGTGTTTTCCTGAAACTCATTATGGCTTGATCCCATATTTATCTATGTTCTTCACAAACAAATCTTGTTTAAGAAGCACACGACAAGGGACTATCAAGGATTTATTTTTAAATCTCTGGGACAGATCAAGTCGATTCAGCTTGTTTCGGTTTTCTAGGACTTGAAGAATGTGTGTTACTGAGACGTCATGAAACTACATGACTAGATTACTATCTATCGTTAAAGACAAAAAGATAACTGAAACTGTACACACTGAACGATTTACAATATATCAACCGCTTTAGTCGTGGTTCGTGAACAATCCCGTTTCCTTGCTGATCATGATGATGTTTCGTTCCCGTTTCATGTCCATCATCACATCACTGAAAAAAGTGCTTTTCCACTGAATCTCTGAACCTGCTGCTTAACCTTTCTATCCTTCACTCTCTTTAAGGGTTGCAAAAAGGTTCTAGTGTTAGCCCTAAACAGCGCAAGAGGCGCTCAGGTATCCTTGCCGATAATGTTAGTAGGTGTTAAGAGTCTTCGTCCGTGACCTCATCGCTCCTGATTTGTCCTCATGGGTGTTTCAGCTGCATGGAACCACTTGTTTGTGTCTAACATAGATTTGTGTGCCCTCTCACTGGATGTACTAAAAGCAGACGATATATTTATAATGTATCACAGTGATCATCACACACAATATTCATACGGACTCAAAATTACATTTACAACATGACCAGAAGTCATCAAATACAGAAAGAACATTGGGGCCTAATGGGGAATATGGGAATATACTGATGAATTATTTTTGGCCATTACTTTTATTTCATACCAAAGCTATATGGATTATCATTAGTTTGAAGTAACATAACGAATTATGGCTAAAAGTATGTCCCCTTCCCAGATCTGAGCCTGTGGCAGGGCACAGCAGCACACATCAACAAATCTATGTGCCCATTCTGTTGTACTAAGACCTGAAGTGCACATGTAACATCTTTATTTAACCTTATGTACATACATATACACAATGTGACATATTTTTTACACTCTACAGTGTATGGTTGGGTGTGAGTGTTTGTTTTCAAACACATGCATGACTCTTTTTTCCATTTTTTACTTGGACTAGCTGTGCCTGTGTGTGCAGTAACACATCTCTAATATATCCCTATTGTAGACTATTGGGGAGAGTCTAATTACAGTGAGATCCTGGACTTGCATCTGGGCGGTATGTATTTCAAACCTGTCGCTTCAGACTAACAATCAGCTAACTCACCTCTCTTTCTCCCTGTACTTACTGAAGCTCTTCTGTCACTGTGTCTTGCCTTCTTACCCATGGATCCAACACCGATCAGTGTAACTTCATTAATTGCCGAAAATCACACTCCTACGTACTATGCAGCTTTCTAAACCTATATTCAATCTATAAAGGTTTTTTTTTTTTTAATGTCAGTTCAATCAAGGCAGCTGAAATATTTATAATCATATTTGCTTCCTGGATTTTGGTGTACTACCTTTATTACACCATTTCTAAATTTGATTAGTTTTAATATAGTTTCTATTTTATTTAGATCGATAGTTAATTTTGTGAAGCAAAACTGGCTTCCGAAATCAGCTTGCTAACTTCCCCCCCAGACGGACAACCTTCATAATGTTTTAATTAGGAAAGGGTCCTATTACCATTTTATTTTAATTTAACAAAATAGATGGCATAGAAATTTAAAACCAAATTTGAGGTGCTTACGCTTGAATGGGTGCCAAGGCTCTTGGCCAGTAAATTGGTATTTAACTTAGGAGGTGGCCAAGATGATTTTTTTTTCCCCCCCACATAATACTAAGAACGCCAAACTTCTGATAATAGTGATAAATCCACGGATTTGAGTTAAACTGGAATTTGAGAACAATTACTCGGACTCAAACTGCAATGATAGCAATTTAATTTAAAAATAATCTCAACTTTGAATCAAACTAAATTAACAGAACTTGTTTGGGGGACAACCACATAATAAAACTGAAGTTTTTGTATAAGAGATTAGACGTTTGCGTCTTCATTCTATAGCCATTCAGATCCTAATGCACTGTTCTGACTTAAAACTCCAGACTAAAAATCACTAGCTGCTAGTAATGGCTCTTTAGCATTCTACGCCATTGCAGGGTAGGCATTCAACGTTTATTGCTACGGATTTTCACAGATGCTAATATTTCAACATCTGGATATCAGAAGTTGCTGACATAAATCATCTTAATTGAATGGCTATTAAGTTTGCCTATTACACAAGCTAACCAGCTGTTCGTGCCTCCCCCCAACCCACCGATCTTATCCTTAGTCAACTACGAGTTAGCACCCACCAGCTAGATCTCCCATATCGTGTCGCAGATCCCAACCGCTGCGACTATAGACTAGCACATGCTTCTTCAAGACCTTGGATGTACATGTATAAATCATTCAAACATTCACTTATGTTGTGTCACAAGTCAACATGACTCACAAACTGGCACGTTTATGGTTAACTGCTATATCGGTCTGAGAAAAGCTTGTGCTTTCTTTAAACTGCTAAACAGCTGTTAGCTTTAGCCTGCTTTGGTTTAAGCTGCTTCTCCTGCACTCTTTCACCATACCCGCTCACTTGTCCAGGGGCTGCGTATGTGAGTGAGTGGGTTTGTGTGGTTGTACTGTACTGTATATGTGCTAGAGAGAGAAAGAGAGATATCCAGATCCACCTTTCTACAGAGTCCTCTCATGTAATGCTTTTATTCGCTTTGTCCCTGTCCACCTCCACACAGTCGTACTCCAATGTGTTTTCTGGGTTTGTGCTTCTGTGCTGTGCTCTGGGCATATCATTGTGTCCTTAATTGACCCATATAGAGACAGGAGATTGCGTGGAGCTCCCTTTCAAATAAAACACAGGCAGCAAAAAAATAGTTTGAAATAATTGTTTAAAAAAATTGTTGTCTTGTTTTCATCTCAAGATCGAATTTCCAAAGCCGTTCATCATGAATTCTTTGGGCAAAGAAAACACTGTTTTTGAAGGCTGTGTTTGGAGTTTATTTTATCTTTGCATGTGTGTGTTAATGCTGTGAGTATTGTTGTGCAATACTTACAATACCTAACCTAACCCATCTGAGGTAGGTATAAATTGCGTTATTACTAATTTATAAAGAAAGGCTGTATTGATGTAGGTGTTGTATGGTTGAAATGTGAATTATGGAATTTTTTTTACTTGCCTAAATACATGTAGTGGCACTGGCTTGATACATGATGCAGTAAGCAGATGTCTTTCTCTGCTGATGCGTCAGTATTCTACAGCATGTAGCACCCAAGACAGGGTAAAGTCTAAGTTTACTACTCAGATCACCACATTGATCCGCTAGTCTTTCTTAAGCTAAAAGCAGCCTTGGTATCTCTGTCCCCTCTGTGATAGTCCCTTGGTGCAGTCCAACAGTCCACCTGCTCGTCAGTATTGCCGATCAGCCCCGTATCACTCTGTCAGACATGTACACCCCGTCTTTGTCCTGACTTTCAGCTTTGTCGCGTCTTACACACCACCACCATCTACACATCTCATACTATTTCACCAGTATGTGTCATCAGATTGAATGTTCGTTCTCATGTTCTTTTCCATATGGACTGGCGTGCAGAACACACCTGCTTTCTTTATCATTTTAAAGCAGCCAGGTGAAATACTGGCTTGTAGACGAAAAAGAAAATCACATATAGAGATGAAACATTCATGGGATATTCTGGCATAAGTATTTGTCCCTTTGCTGTTGTTCCACAGCTTTCTGTTTTAAAATGGTGCAACCTGAAACTGCAAAAAAAGCTGTTCTGTATGCTTTGATTGAGATAAGCGTCTCAATATAAAGGGACAGTTATTTTGTGACCGTTATATCTGGCTTCACCGCCTGAGTCTAAATAATCCCATAGTGCTGGAGGGTTTATTTGGGAATAATTCCGCAAAAATATTATTGAATAATTGTAGTATTAGGTGGCACGGTGGCAAAGTGGTTAGCGCTCCTGCCTCACAAGAAGAAGGTCATGGGTTCGATTCCCAACCAGGGTGTTTCTGTGTGGAGTTTGCATGTTCTTCCCGTGCTTGCGTGGGGTTTCCCCGGGTACTCCGGTTTCCTCCCTCCTCCAAACACATGCAACTGTCTACTCTAAATTCTCCATATGAGTGAATGTATGTGTGAATGGTTGTCTGTATCTAAGTGTTAGTCCTGTGATTAACTGCTGATTGTACAGGATGTACCCCACCTCACACCCTAAGTTAGCTGGGATAAACTCCAGCGCCCCCACGATCCTGAACAGGATACACGCTTGATGATAAATGAATGAATGAATGAAAATGTTAGTATTAATAGCTTTTTTGTGTGTTTGGATTCAAAATGTAATTTTAATGAGTTCCAGGTTGTAACACCAAAAAAACATTACAGCATTGACAACAGTTGTAGTTGTAGCAGTTACACTATAAGTTTCTCTTGTGCGTGTTTGTGTGTTGTTGTATTTTTTTGACAAAACTAGATCGTGTTATCCACTGGTTTTTTTTCCTGTTGTTGTTTTTTTTTTTTTTTTTTGCTTACTCACTTTTACACACACTACTCTGCAGCTTTGAGGTTCTCCCCATAGGTTTCTTGCTTTTTTGATTTTTTTCTCCTCACTGTTCTCTCTCCTACATCTCCCCCTCCCCTTTCCCAAACTTCCATATTTCTTTCCTACCTCTGCCCTCTCCTTCTCCGTCACCTCCCTCCTTTTTCACCTTCTCCCCTCCCTTGTTCTGTCTTTTGGAAGTTGAGCCCTATGTCGGGACCCCTCGCTGGAGACCCCTGTCCTTCTGCCCATGCTGTTCCCCAGAAGGTAACGTAAACTCTGTCTCATCAGGCCGCGTTAGTGTGCCAGCCCGAACCGTGGCCTTTGACCCAGACTGCCCTCTCTGGAGTTGTGGAGCAATTGTCCTCCTCGTTCATCCAATCTGTTTACTCCCCTCACCCTTCCTTTCATTCCCACTTAATGATTTTCAACAACCGCAGGCATCCAATAGCATCTCTAGTGTGATCTCTTTCAGTGTGAATTTAATAAGTGCATGGTTTACTGTTTGTCACAATACTAAAACAGAAATCTCCATGTAGTGTGTGTTAGCCGCTTCAATCCTCAGCTGTACAGCAGCATGTTATAACCGTGTGCCAAATATGTGTTTTGCTCTGTGTACAGTCCATAACATTTAGAAACGTCCTTAAAATAAATTCTAATAAATAAACCTCTTTATAAAACCTGTGCAATCTAGATCTGTACATCACATAATCCTATCTATTTATAAGTTTCACCCAAGAGGTTTCTTTCCTGCCCTTCATACTAGAACACGTTACGTCCAAGTTTATAGGTCCACGTTCGGTCCAAGGCTCAATAGTAAAGCTCTGGGTCAGTGATCAGAGGGTCGTGGGTTCAAGCCTCGCACAAGGCAAGCTACTGTCATCGGGTCCTTGAGCAAGGCCCTTAACCTCACTTGCTCCAGGGGCGCTTCACATTCTGTCCGACCCTGCGCTCTGACCCCAGCTCAGTTCAAATTCTTACGGAATAAAAGAATATAATTAATCATACGGAATAAAAACATTTAATAATAATTAATAATAATAATAATTTCACTGCATGTATGTGTATGTGATAAATAAGTTTTGAATCTGAAATAAAAATACAGACTTAAAGATCATGATTTCAAGATCGCATAGTAAGAAACTATAACCGATTATATTGTACAGCAGGTGAAGATTAAAAAATATCCGATGATGTGACTTCATGCCGTCCATTAGGATCATAGGGCGTGTCATTTCACACCTATGCACACATTCTTAACACACTTTTAAAATACCTCTCCTGAATGATCTAGGAGAGTAAATGCTGTTTTTTCCATAGGTCTAGTTCTAGGACAAGATTTTCCATATTTATTTTTTATAATATGAGCAATTTAGAATGCAGTTGCGGGTAAAACAGTAATGCTAATAATAATAAAGCTAATAATGCACTCTTGCTATAAACTAATGCAGAAATGGCTTTTGTTTATAGGTACTCTTTATTTTGCAAATTTTATTATCCCACGCTTTTATTATTAGTAAATCTATTATTATCAAAGAGAAAGTACATAATGTTATTATGTATATTTCTCTTAATTTACCAATATGTCTCTTTATATTGTTTATTAAAATCTGTAACAGTAAAGATATTTGTTTGTTGCCTTAATAGTCTAACAAATAAATAAATAAATAAATAATGCTTTTAACTGCACATAGACTTCTCAGTCACAGACTTCTCATTTTATAATGGCAGTCATTACTTATGTTATGAACAGAATATTTTTTAATCCCATTAGTGTGTGTGTGTGTGTGTGTGTGTGTGTGTGTTGCTCTAGAGCTCTGAGTGGCAGTGTGTTTTGGTGAGACTGTGCTAACTCTGGTTTTCTCTCTGTGTCTCTTCTTCGGGAGAGAATGGGGCTGAATGTTGTGGAGGCTACTGGCAGTGCGTGTCCACTGGATAAGTTTCACCTCCCAAAAGCTGTTGTCCAGTTTGTCTCTGTCTCTCACATCGCTCTTGTGTCTAAGAACTTTGCTTTGCCTCTCTGTGTTATAGCAGCACAGGGCAGCGTTAGAAAGCAAACATTTGTCTTTTTTTTGTGTACAGTATAGTCTGTTTTTCTTCTGCTTTGTCAGCTATGTCCATGCTGCATCCAGGTTTGCTTGGCTCCAATGAGCTTTTTGCTTATCTGTGTGTGTGTGTGTGTGTGTGTGTACATGAGTTTTGAAAGGGATGATTAAGGGACTGTCACAGGTTATTAGTTCTGCACTAGCATGGATTAATGTGTAACAGTTGGCCAACTGTACAGACGGTGATTTCAGTCTTCCATGCCACATTCTTTTCTCCGTGCACACAAATAACAGTTTTGTTTAATGCCGTTGTCACATAGAAACGAGAATATGGATGGATCTTCCCAGTCCCCAGTATTAATAAGAGTATTTAATATTTGCTGTTAGAGTGTGTTAAACTTCATTATACCACAGCATTTCTACAATTCTACGGAAGTTATTTAATTAGTCATTTAATCATTTTAGACAGTAAATGATGTGCTCGAATACATTATTGTTTCTATAGTAACAGCTTAAACAGGAGCTTGTATGACCTTACGACATGAGCAGACATTTTTGTGAAAAAGCATACAATTTACGGGGATGTTTTCTAAGAGGAAATAAAGAGAGTTATTTCACGTTATCAGAAAGAAATCTCCAGTTTCGGGCCAATTGTAACCGTCAGAAGTAAAGCTGTAACTTTTTAAAAAAAAATGTTTTAGGCAGGTGTGAAGAAATGCTGAAAAGTTACGAATGCTTTCAAAAATATGCTTTTGTAATTGTTCATTTTTAGCAATTAACAAAATGCAAAGTAAGCAACAAGAAGAAAATCAAAGAGCAGAAAGAAATCTATTATGAATTATCAATCCTCCTATACTGTGTGGGAAAGGCCATACAAAATGTTAAGTGAAATATAAAACGCTATTTACACGCGTACAATTCTCTATCTTATCTACCTTTCCGGATGTGTCTACTGGTCTGTGGCTAAAGGCAAAATTTGGAAAGATTTTCTGACTAAAATAAATACATATATATATATATATATATAAACTCTTACCTCCACGCCATCTTCTGTGAATTGACTTGAGACTTGACCCTGGGCCAGTGCTGTCGCTCCTGACCCACACCTTCTCTCCCTGTCCCGTCATTCCCTAATGACAAACATCCCGGCTTGGCTGTCACTGCATCGTCTGTGTGCTTGTCCATGTCGATTCTTTGTGTAACGTTGCACCTCTGGAAGTTCCTCATCATCTCTCACTTTGTTTCCTTCAGGAATGGGCAAAAAGGACGACCCGAAGCTGATGCAGGAATGGTTTAAACTGGTGCAGGAGAAGAATGCCTTGGTGCGCTATGAGTCGGAGCTGATGATATTGTGAGTAATCCACCTACGCTTTGTACTGCAGGTCTGAGTCATTTTGATGCTGAACGTAGAAACTGTCTATAAAAGTAAAAGGTGTCAAATCTTTCCTGCTGTTGTCTTCAGTGCTCGGGAGCTAGAGTTGGAGGACAGGCAGAGTCGACTGCAGCAGGAGCTCAGAGAGCGTATGGCAGTTGAAGGTATGTTGTATGTATGTACTGTATGTAATGCGGTTTCCAAAATCTAGATGTTTACAACTTACCAATGCAACGTAAGTTTAAGTGCAATTGGTCTGATATTTTTTTTTATAGAAAATGAATTCATGCTAGTTACCTGACTAGTATTCGTGGTCTTAACTTGTCTGGATTTGTTGTTGCTGTTTTAAGCCCTGTTGCACCCTTATGCACATATTCAGCCTACAGGTCACTTATTTTATACTGTCAATATGTACAACTCGGCAGTCAGTTTAAGTTTAAAAACGCTGACCATTCAAGACCATGGTAATAGCTGTGGTCATTTCAATTCATCCTTGTGACTCGAAGCTTTTAATTCCGTTCACCAAATGATTAGTTTTACATGATCACTCCAGTAGATGGAGCCAGTGTGCATTTTTTAGGTATCATAAGGAAGTTATTGATTCATTTGCTCAGTACATTCATTCATTCATTGTCTAGCGCGTATCCGTTCAGGGTCGTGGGGGCGCTGGAGTCTATCACAGAAAACTTAGGGCGTGAGGCGGGGTACATCCTGTACAATTGGCAGTTATTCAAAGGGCTAACGCTTAGAGACAGCCATTCATACACACATTCACTCCTATGAACAGTTTAGAGTAGCTAATTCACCCAATCGCATGTGTTTGGAGGCGGGACGAAACCGGAATACCCGGGGCAAACCTGCGCAAGCCCGGGGAGAACATGCAAACTCCACACAGAAACACCCTGAGTGGGAATCGAACCATGACCTTCTCGTGGGAGGCAGAGTGCTAACCACTCTGCCACCATGCCGCCCTCATCATGGTCACATTAGCCACATAGAGTACAGTAGAAATCTACAACAATGTTTGACCATGTGAAGGGCTTTTTCTGACCATTGAATGTCATAGCAAAATTTAAGCCGTTCTTTTTTCAAACATTGAATCTTATATTTAGCACGTGGAGAACATGCAATCTCAAACTACCTCCACCTTATTTCTGTGAGGCAGGAATGCTAATCACTGTGCCACCTCGCTCAGTACAATCATTTCAATAATAATAGACAGGGTTTTAGTGAATAGGATTTATTAAAAGTGCTTTTTATTTATTTTGATAAAAGACATCAGTCTAGTTATGAGAGAGTGGTCATAAATGAAGTTACAAATGTAGTTTGACAGATCTTTATGTAATGCCACAGTATTTGTTTTTTTATAGACATCAGTCATTTTTGACACGTTTATGTAATGTGGTTTATGTTATGAAGTACAAATTTATGTACAGTGAATTCCATGCATGCGTTTGCCATGACATGCTTTTTCACAAAGACGTGTTCTGGGCCGTTTGCGATCTTTAAAGTGTCTGTAGTCTGTAAATGGGTGTGTCAGTTTGTGATTTTGGCTTGTGATGGACTGTCCCGGGCCGCCTAGGATAATCTCCAGGCTTGCTGTGACCCTGTGTAGGTACAGACAATAGATGGAAAGGTGAATGTTCTTATGTGAAAATAATTGTGCATGCATTTCTCTCTCTTGTAGACCACTTGAAGACCGAGTCAGAGCTGTCCGAGGAGAAGCTGATCCTGAACGAGATGTTGGAGGTGGTGGAGCAGAGAGACTCTCTGGTGGCTCTTCTGGAAGAGCAGAGACTGAGGGAGAAGGAAGAGGACAAGGACCTGGAGGCTGTCATGCTCTCCAAGGGCTCAAGCCTTAACTGGGCTTAATAATCGCAGCAGATTCACTCAACGTGATCTTCTCAGCATTGCTTTGAGGATTATGAGGACTCGGTTGCGTTTGTCTTCCTCTTAAGAGGACACTGATGCTCTTAAGAGGACATCGAGGCATCCTTCTGATCTGTTTACGAGTTATCCTGGTTTGGCTCAGGGTCGGTCTCTTCGCGTGTCGGAATTCCAGTCAAGCCTTTGTGTCTGCACGAGACATTTTTTATTATTTTTTTTCTTTGGTCTCAGAAAAAGGGAATAAACAGGAACGCCTAAAACACGCTTGAAAAGGAACACAGCTTTTGTAGAATGTACTGTTCAGCCGTTATTACACGGGAGAGAGAGAGGTCATTGGACTCTATATCCATACTTTTTACTTTGACTACTGACTGAACTGAATTGAACACATTGTAGATAAAATGCATTTCCTACCCACAATGCAATGTGGAGACATAATCAGAGGAATTTTTTTTTCCACAATCTGTTTCAAGCAATTCATCTTCCCAGAACTGTTTATTGGTGTATTTATTCTTGTTTTGCCAATGGCTTTTTTGCATCCTTAAAAGAAGCTCTACATGTTCTTGTATTTTATTAAGTTATGATCAGGAATTCTTTTGTTTTATCCTTCCATTAGTCATCGCCTATCAGGACTAAAGGATATCTAAGAACAAGCATATCCTGTATTGAATATAGGATTTGGCCTTTAGCTCATATTCAGTGGTGGCGCACTGTTAGCGAGTCTTCTTATACAGTGTCTATTGCTGTCTCCTTGCTCTTAAGTGATCTTCCTCTCATCCATTTGTAAGTTTTCAATCAGCTCTCTGAGAAGTTTTTCCAACTGACACACTGCAGTTTACAGAAATATTGTGCAGATATTTGTAATCATGGAAATGCACATGGGGAATTGCAATATGAACGTTTTTAAAGATATCTCCGTCTGGACATTGCATGAGAAAGTACATGCAAGAAAATCCATTCAGATCAATGATATGTGGTGGATTGTCTTTGTATATTTCTAGAATCCCTGACTTTTATTTGATATTGGATATCAGTATGCCATAACGTCTCTGTTACATTATTTGTCTCCCAGATGGCTGAGACTGAGCGAATCTGCTTCTTATCTTCATTCTGGGATCAAAATCAGAAACTGCATGCACTGGCTGTGTAGCAAATTGCCTTGATCACATATATGTCATATTCGCATCCACGATGTTTACTTATGTTTACCAAGGGTTGATTTTTTTTTATGTATTTGCTTTTATAAATATAAATTTCTACTATATGTGAGCATTCACATATCACTAACACATAATAATGCTTAACAGCAAGAAATCCTCACATATTTGGCAAACTCATTTGTACTGCCTTTGGACAAGCTATGTCGGGTTTTGGACACGTACGTACGATATAGGTGGATTGCACCTATATTTCAGCTTGGTCATTCTTGCGCTGTATAGATTGACACAGACTTTTGTATTTCTGTACAAGATAACTGTGAGTAAAACGTTACATGAGTGCAGCATAAGGGTTTGTTATTTAGACTGTAAATAGTTTTACAGAGTTTACTGCTATTTATTAACGTGTGAAAATGTATTATATGTAAAGAAAATGGAACCTAATTTTTAAAATTGTATGTTAATTCTTCACATGTGTAAATGCTTTATGATGGCTAATCTGCATCCAAGACAATGGACGAACGTTGGAAGGTAATAAAGTTTTCGTTCCTCAGTTGCACTAGTTTTTTTTTTGTTTGTTTGGAACATCGTATTTGTTCTATTCAAGAAAGCAAGACGAAAAATAAAAGGCAAAGACATAACCTTGGCTGTCAGAGGTTTGTAAATGTATTATAAGGCCATTTGTAGTCTCCAACCACCTTGATTACTCCTATTGCCGTTCTTCTTTAAAACTCCGTTGGGAACGAATTGACTCGGTTCTTATATTTGAACGTAAGGAACCGACTCGCACGTATAAACAGTTTCGTGATTAGTGTTAGTATTCTTGTAGTTAAATTTCATTAACGTATCTCCATGCAGTGTGATAGGGACTTTTGTACTAAATACAGTTGTAGGCTACTCTGCATGGCATGCATAGTCAGACTGAAAAAATATGTATGAAAGACAGTTGAAAGTGAACCGGCTCCCATTGGTGAGCTGAACCAAATAATATGGACCAGCGCTCACGTGGTAATCAAATCACATGGTGACGTGACGTAGGACGCAGACGCGGAAGTGTTTGTCATTCGCCGTTCAAATAACATCTCCATATCCAGAACTATATTAGTTGCGTGATATTTATAAATATTTAAATATATTATCAAATAAATGCATTATAGAAAAATATAAAATATAAATAATATCATAAACATTTTTTGACGTAACCTCTATTTGCCATGGTATTTCTGTATGTTGAAGTTATCTTGTACTGTAGTTTGTGTGCTGCAGGGCGAGTCATGGAGTTCTTTGTGTCCGGAGTTTCATTCAGTGAACTGCAGAAAGTTTCTGTTTTATATCATAATGCCATCATATATTTATATAATCACGAATAGTTTACTCACATTACCAATACAAACGTTGAAAACCTTTAACCTCATGTATGCAGTGCATAGGTTGCGAAAAAAAATGCTGACGTCACACTCAGTGCGGACTTTTTAACCCACAGCTGGAAGAACTTCCGTCCTCCTTTTACTGCTGTATCAGCTTTAAGTTCAACTTTTGCTGGTCAATTTTTGCAGGCGTGTAGGAAAAGAGATCCGTTCCTACAATGATTGCTGCTAGTTTCAGAGACTGCGAGGTGAGTTTTATTTTTTTTTAAATTGTATATATATTATTGTTGTTTTGTACCGAAGTAATTTGTCATTCTTGAAACGTGACACGACGCTATTGGATAGTGCACAGGGTTTTTATTATAGTCCTTATTATTGCAGTTTATAGACAGCGAGCTCTTATTGTGCAGTAAATGTAATAAGTGTTTTTGTTTTGCTAGTTCCTAAAGATAGTTTTTGCTTATTTCGTCACTAACAAGAATAATCTATTCTTCTAATAAACATTTCAAAAAGTTATATAATATTATTATCTTGTCGAAATGCTGAAATGATATCCTGAAATAACGACACTATACTTACCTCAATATCTATTACCTGGGCATTTGGATATTGTGTTCTTATTTATGTAACTAATGGGACCCTTGTTAGTATATAGTGCATTATTCCATCCATTCATTATCTAGCGTTTATCCTGTTCAGGGTCGTGGAGGCGCTGTAGTCTATCCCAGCTAATTTAGGGTGTGACTAAGGGGGTACACACTGTACGATCACCTGTCAATCGGCCAACACTAAGAGACAGACAACCATTCACACACACATTCACTCCTATGGACAATTTAGAGTAACACATTCACCTATGCCCAATCGCATGTGTTTGGAGGTGGGAGAAAACCAGAGTACCCGGGGAAAATCCGCGCAAGTGCAGGGCCAAGTTACAAACTCCACACAACAAGACCCTGGGCAGGAATTGAACCAATGAGCTTGCTGTGAGGCAGGCGTGCTACCCACTCTGCCACCATTTTGGTGTTTTGTTTATGAATCTGTATGTAAAAATGTAAAAACATCTATGTTATTACAGGCATGGAGGGCAGAAGGTCTCCCACTGACCACTAGCAGTAATGAAGCCTGCAAATTATACGACGCCATACTTACACAGGTAGCTCAGAGATCTGCAAGTAGTACCTGCGGTGTACTTCTGTAATACAAGTGTAATAAACCTTTTGACCAAATCAAATTGTTTGAAACAAAGCACTTTTGTTAAACACCTGACAAGGAACTTCAATAGCGTTTTGTGCAAAAGTTTGCATCAGTGATATTTGTGTGCAAATTAAATGAAAACCAAAGCTCTTGGGATATTTAAATAAGTCGAGAGGAGTTAAGCAATCTTTGACCCAATTAATTATTTGACTATTTTTCTTACTTGGTCTAAAACAAGTAGCACAGCATAGGTTCTATTTTCTTTTTGTTCGCTGTCCTGAGGCTGTGCACAATTTTCATTTTCAGACCCTATTTATCACATACACATACACGCAGTGAAAGGTTTTTATTCCGCGTATCTCAGCATATGAATTTGAACGCTGGGGTCAGAGCGCAGGGTCAGCCAGAACGAACGGCGCCCCTGGAGCAAGTGAGGTTAAGGGTCTTGCTCAAGGACCCAATGATGGCAGTTTGCCTGGTGCAAGGCTTGAACCCCCGACCCGCTGAGCACTGACCCAGAGCCTTATACCATTGAGCCACCATCACCCTGTGTAAATTGCTTTTGAAAAGGCTTTTTAAGGCAGTTCTATTCCAGTGTTCTGTACATTTTAGAATGACCTGCTATAAAATCACATCCTCCCATCAGCTAGTTAGCAAGCTTTTGCTGAGATAACAATAAAATTTGGAAAGTAGGAGTACACTAGGGCCTAGTTTAATAAGCAGTAAATTATACTTGCTCAAAGTCTAAAAAGCTATCCAATGTCATTTCTCATGTTCAGTATACAACATGGCGTAACGATGAGACCCTTGGAGGAATAGAAGGTTGTATGGCAGCAGTCCAAGCAGCTGACCCGGACTTTGGTATGTGAAATAGAGACTATAGTACGAGTATGTGCTGGGAGTCAGTGTGTATCACATATACGTACACTAAGATAAATGATCTGATGAAAAGGGCTGATGTAGGTGAGCATCATGCTTACAGTTTACATCTCTATGCTAGTGCTATTTGTATGTCCATGCTCTAGTCTTACCATTATTATTACTTTTCTGCAGTGATGGGTCACGTTATTAGTACCGGACTGCAGCTGGTGGGGACCGGCAGTTCAGTGCTGCAGGATCATATGCTGGCCAGTGCTGTGAGGAAGACCCTGGCACTGGCTGGGAGCTGCCAGGAGCTCACAGCCCGAGAGGAACAGCATGTGGGAGCTATAGAGCTCTTCTCGAAAGGGTGAATCCAGATCATTTACATGCAGCCTAATATCTGCTGATATAGACATAAAGTAATACCTAGGCGGAGATGCTCCGCTCAACTTATCAAAGAAAATAGCTTGAGAATGTTTACACAAGTGCTTTAGACATCCTTACTTCTTATGCCATCTCTGGGTTGTTGTTGTTTTTTTTTTGGCTGTTTTTACTGTCTATACAATGCCGAGAGGCTTTTTTGTATTCATTCTTTATTAATGAGCCAGTCCTTACATCGCCAAACATTCTTTATTTATAATGCTTTCACATTAGAGTCAAAACGTCTGATTCTGATGAGCAGCTGTTAAACGTCGCTGTTTTTTGATGGTAAAAGCTGTTAATACATTAGTTGGACGTTAACAAAATGAGTGTTTTTGTGTTTCAGAGCCTTGACAAAGGCGTGTGATGTGTGGGAAGAGATTCTTGTGGAGCACCCTACAGACATGCTAGCTTTGAAGTTTGCCCATGATGGCTATTTCTATCTGGGTGAGCAGACTGAGATGAGGGACTCTGTGGCTAGGGTTCTTCCCCACTGGAAACCACACATGCCTCTCTACAGGTAGCACAGACTGTCGATGCAGTATGTATATAAATACAGTATGGTATACGGATGTCTGACCAGTTACACTTATGCGCTTATGTGACGTCTTATTATACTTTAGATTTAATTCCGGCTTTGCTTTCCATTAGATGTCGGTGATTGGCAGTAAGGGATTGTTCTCATTCAGCCTCAAGATCATTAGTGAGATCAGACCCTGGTGTATGAGAATGCGTTATGTTTTTGTGCACTAAACTCAAATTCCTTACCAGCCTTGGACCCTGCTTTGTGCACTGGTCATGCTGGAACTTGTTTGGGGCTCTCTAGTTCCGGTAACGGGAACTTTTTTAATGCTTTACCTTCTAGACAGCTGTGTGCTTCAAGCAAGGTGGCATGAATTCGGGTCGATATATTAATGTGATGGTCAGTTGTCCACATACTTTTGACCAGTGAAGCACGATTCTCTCTATTCAAGTCTCTGTATTTAAAGAATGCACACACATCCTGTGTTTTATGTTTAGTTATCTTAAAGGCCTGTATTCATTTGGACTTCTGGAAACTCATTTCTACGATCAAGCTGAGAAAGTAGCAAAGGAGGTAATGATTTATTTCTTCTGGCAACAAGATTATAGTTGCTCTATGACAGGTTTTATCTCATTATGTTTCACGAAAGCTGCAGTTTGAAACATTTTTTATTATGTAAATAAAACAGATTGAATCGGGAGAGAAAATGCTTCAATATTATGATGATCCCGGGTAGCTGTAAGTCGTCCTGACGATCCTGTAATAAACTCATAAACTCGCACACATCCCTCAGATACTTTAATACAAGAAATATGAATGGCAGGAGAGCAGAAGAGTGTAAAGAACGGGAGTGAGTTAGTGCAAGAGTCTAATACTACGCGGTAAGAGGAAAAGGTAATCAGGAATGATGGTGTTTTTAGCTTATATTTGCTGAACAGCTAAGCCATTTGTTTAGTCTCTCAATTTGGATGGAAGCTACTGAATTATGAATAAAATGCAATTTATTCTTCTTGCGGAGATTGTATCATAACCCAGTTGAGAAATTGTTGCTCTAGAGACCTAACGATGGCCAGCAGCGAATAATGTAATGCGTTTGTGAATTTCCATATCTTTGTATTTCCATTACGTTGGGAGAGGATGAATTGGTCTGCTTTGTGTGTTTTTATACACCATGCACAGATTAAAAAGCAAGCGCTAGTTCCTTCTGCAATTTGGGGGACAACTGGATTTCTGTCGAAGTATGTTTAGCCAGAGAACTTCTGATATCTTGCATCCTGTAGTTTTATTTTTTTAATTTACATTTATTATATAAAAGTATGCACAGTTATTACATATACCGTATATGCCGCCGTATAAGTCGACCCGGCGTATAAGTCGACCCCCCCATGTTTCAGTCGCAAACTTGGGTTTTCTGCTATACTCGCAGTATATGTCGAACCCCCCCTACCGCCATCCGAGACAACACCATTTA
>JAOUQX010000030.1:20795140-20810452 GCA_028566295.1 Liobagrus marginatus
GCACCCCTGGAGCAGGTGAGGTTAAGGGTCTTGCTCAAGGACCCAATGATGGCAGCATGCCTGGTGCGAGGCTTGAAACCCCAACCTTCTGATCACTGACCCAAAGCCTTATACCAATTGAGCCACCATCACCATACTTCTAAGTCTCTGTGCTGCTCTATTGTTGGTGAATTTACCTCTGGGAAATATATCTATATACAGTATGTGTCAATCTGTCTCACACTTCATCCTTTAAAGATCCTTAAAATATTCCCTCTGTAAAAGACCTTGACGCTTGAGTAACAGGGTTTCAAAAGTACGTTTTTTAACACTAGAGGGACACCATTTAATAAACTTTTATTTATTATCTTATTTATTTATTTTTTTACATTTTAGAGTCAAGAAATGTATAATTCTGAAACCTCAAAACTACAATTTCAATAATAGAAAGCTACAAAAGATCCTTTTCTTCTCATCAGAAAATTGTTCCTTGGCCACATGAACTCATGCGCAGCACTAGGGCTAGAAAAGCCTGTAGGAATAACAGAGTAGAGCTTCCACAAAGTCTTTATTCTGAGTCCTGAGTGGGGTAGCAGTGTATATTGTACTAGAGACGTGGATATAAAACATGTATTATGAAGTGAAAATGAGGAGGTTTGTATGGATTTAACGGACGCACGGAAGATGCACACATCATACATAAAGTCAAATGTTGTCAGAGCTGTACTGTCCACTCGGTCACCTGCCTACAATACTGCCAGGCTGAGGAAACTGCCTTATTAAGATAAGACAGCTCAGTAAGATCAGACACCAATCTACAGTGGTCAGTATCTATCAAAAGGGGTCGATGAAGGAACAGTGTTGAACTGGTTAGAGCGTCATGGGAGGCCAAGGCTCAATGGTCGTTGACTCACAACTTACAGGACTTAAAGGAACTGCTGCTAACATCTTGGTGCCAGAACAGTGCAGTATTTATTCTTAGGGTGGTGGTGGCCCAATGGTTAGGCTCTGGGTCAGTGATCAGAGGGTTGGGGTTAAAGCCTCACACAAGGCAAACTACCATCATTGGGTCCTTGAGCAAGGCCCTTTTACTCAGTTGCTCCAGGGGCGCCGCACATTCTGTCTGACCCTGTCATATACCACACACACTACTGTTCTGTACCACACACTCACCCGCTTCCAGAACTCGTTGGTGACGTTATGGCCGCAGTCCTGATAATGTTCCTGGCAGCAGCGGTCAGGGACCACCTTCTCTTTCAAAGCCTCATGCCAGTCTGTAAACCCAGTCACACCACAGCACTTCCACTGTGCAAAGACATGCATCACAGTCACAATTACAGAGCGACGAAAGGCAGTGATTGACTTTTCCTTCTGTCTTACCCCGCAATTTCTCACTACAGCTAGTCTCTACCACTCACTTGCTACAAAAATTCATGGCTTAAAAATCGTCTCAAGATGCCAGCGGCATGTAATTAGTCTTCTGAAATTCAAATGCACATTATTTGGATTTTACTTTTTTTTTGATTGAAAAAGCTACTCCAAATTCTTTAGTCAAGAGAATGGACCAAAAACGCAAATCTCGGGTTGGAAAAAAAGATGGGTTGATGCAACATATCTTTCAAATTGTAATGTTTAATGCATGCACCTCAGCTTGGATGATATTCCACGCATTCTTCAGTCCAACGTTGTTTTCAGAGTAGTATAGAGAAAGGCCATCTTTCAGATCCTGCTTGGCATTCTCACTGACCTAAAAACAGCAACAAAGCCAGGAATAAAAATCCATCATTTATGTAACAGTTAGCGCTTAAAAGGAAGCCATCTTTGGCAGACAGGTACACATACATTTTGATAAAGATACACAACACCATAACTTATTGGCCCAGTGAGCATGTAACTGTAAAATAAGTTTTATAAGATGTCAAATTTGGTAGAATTCTTACTTACTACTAGCTCCCATGAATGGTTAGGGTTAGATAAATATCTGATCAGTGGGCTTTAATGACTATATAGCATTTTATTTTTTTTTATACTTTGAATATCTTGAATTTCTATTGGGTATCAAATGCACAAGCACTTAGATCAAAACGTACAAAATGACATACCGTTATTTCATTCAGGAGGGACGCAGAATGACTTTTATAGCCGCTTTGCCCCAGTATTGACCTACTTTACATTATTAATATCATCGTCATTAATCAGAGGCATTACAGATCAGCCCAAGTCCAAAAACCAGAAATAAAATGATACAACTACAATAGAAATCTCACAATGTAAGATGAGGTAGTGATTAACAGCATTGCTGATGTGATACAGAATGCCAACAATAATAATCAGTGAAGAGAAGGAGAAGAAAAATGAGGAGTTCTTGGAGGGGAGGAACACTGTTTATGAGAAGATATTTCGGTGTTTGTATGCTGTGTATTGGCACCCTGTGAACCCTGCAGGCTCCATCAAACCTGATTCTGCTGAGAGGTGAGAGAAAAATGAGAGGAGGAGACACATCAACAATCTCTCCCACAGAAAGACCTCAAAACCTCTGACAATTCTTATTCTCATTATACAGACATAGTGTTAGAGGAGAACAGCATACACAGACACACACTCTCTCTCTCTCTCTCTCTCTCTCTCTCTCTCTCTCTCTCTCTCTCTCTTTCTGTCTGTCTATCTATCTATCACACACAAACACACACACACACACACACCTTGCTCATATTTCTCAGCGAACATTGTAACTGTGCTCACAGCAGATCTGAATAGCGGTACTGACCTAAAATATATGATAATGACTTCTGCTTTACAACTGAACAGAGGCTACCCAATTACCCCAGCGTGCTCTGCGCAATCCCTCTGCTGTAATACGACCTATTAACAATTAGCCTTGAGCCATGAAGATTATACTTATAGTATCGTATCTGTGAAAAACATGCAGCAACAGAGCTCGAAAGTGCAACACAATAATGGCAGAGGTGGCATACTATCCCACAGAGCTGCTGGATTCCAAGTCAAAAGGTGCAGTATGGCCTAATTTTCGACAGCAGCACAGCTAGACTATACAGTCAGATTTTCATTCAAGTTTATATTGCATTATTGTTTCTAGTGTCGTAATTTACACAGAAACTTTTGGTATATGCCAGATGTTCCACATACGGTAAATAAAAAAAGAAATTCAGTCACTCAGTTTAGCGCTTATCCTGTTCAGGGTCGTGGGGGCGCTGGAGTTTGTCCCAGCTAACTTAGCGTGTGAGGCGGGGTACACACTGTACATTCAGCAGTTAATTCACAGGGCTAACACTTAGAGACAGAAAACCATTCACACACACATTCACTCCTATGGACAATTTAGAGTAGCACATTCACCTATGACCAATCGCATGTATTTGGAGGCAGGAGAAAACCGGAGTACCCTGGGAAAACCATGCATGGGGAGAATGGGGAGCATGGGGAGAACATGCAAACTCCACACAGAAACACCCTGGGCAGGAGTCGAACCCATGACCTTTTTGCTGTGAGGCAGGAGTGTTAACCACTCTGCCTTCTTATGCGAAGAAATGGTCATTTGTGGAAGAATCCAATGTCAGCATTTAATAGCAGTCAGAGATTACTTTGCAATTTTTGTTTTATTTAATGACTGCTAACAGAGCTGATGTTTACTGTTATTAAATACGGCAAGTGATAACGATGACTTGTTTCAAGGATGGTCCACTGCATTACCTGTAATTATTCAAAATTGCAGCAAATATTTTCCCTCATTTTTCTCTTATAGTTTAACAACAACAACAATGAATGTGCAACTCCCTCTTCAACTACAAAGGTAGTAAAATGAACTTCCCCATGATCTCCAAAAGTCATTGGCTGTGTGTAAACAATGTGTAAAGACCAATCCTTTTCCTGTAGTACTTACACTAGCATTTGTTGGTACTCTTCTTGCTGTATTATCTTCCACCAGAGTGTCAACTAGTGAACCGTTATTGATATATTCATTAATAGAATGCTAGAGAATTATACAGACTTCCTTGATAGAAACTTTGCTCTGGATAATGGCATTGACCAAATGGTAAAAATAATAATATAAACGTAAACAACAATAATAACATAAAATATAATGAATGGCCAAAGGTTTGTGGGCACCTAACCAGCACAGTCACATAAATGTGTTTTCCCCAAACATTTGCCATGAAGTGTACAATGCCTTTGTATTTTGTAGCATAACATTCTTTCTTCACTGAATCTAAGCAGCACAAACATTGTTCCAGCCTGACAATGCCCCTGTGCACAAAGCCCCTGAGCTCCATGAAGACATGATGTGTTATAGTTGCGTTATAGAGTAGATGGGTTATAGAGTGGAAGAGCTCAAGTGTTCTGCACAGAGCCCAGACCTCAACCCCACTGAACACCTTTAAGGTAGTAAGACTGAGACTCAATCTGGTTCAAAAAACATGTAAATATGATGGTCACATGTCCCAATAATTTTGCCTATATAGTGACAGTAACCTGTCATCATGAGATGGAGGTGTGAATTTAAGAATGGTGGTGCAGGGGCACTAGGAAACACAGAAAAGAGGGAAAATTTCTCTCATTCTACTTTATATACAACAATACAATGGCTTTAATTAGGGTTAAACGTTGCTTACTTAATTGACTTGAGCAAATGCATTGATCATTAGCAGTTTATTTGCTTGACCTCTGTTTAATGTTTAAACAAAAGCTGTCTAGTGGAATTGAACTTCAGCACACACTCCAAATGAAGTCCAGACACGTTTGTGGGCCGGGTGAGACACCTGCTTGTGATTGTTTGCTTTTTCTTCATTTCACATGGTAAAGTTTGGACACACTCCTGCAGATGTTGGAGATTGTTGACAATGTGTTTGGACAATGCAATGGTTTTTAATGCTCGCCAGTTGGGCCGCAGCCTGATAATATGTCTCTGGCTGCTCTTAAATAAAGCTAATGCTGGACTTGTCACATCTGCTAACCTTTATCTAATGTGATATACCGTTAGTCTTTAATTAGAGCCTTGATGTTGATCTTGCTATAGAAGGAGTCAGCATGGGAAGAGTCTGTGTTGAATAAGAAAAAAACAGGCACAGAACGTTCTACAGAGTCTGAGTAGACAGAACATTTTCAAAACATTTCACTGTATGTTGTACCACGTATAATGTACATGTGACCAATAAACTTTGAACTTTGAACATGCACACTTTTACAAGTTTCCAATGCACCCTATGATGATACTTACAATTAATATTACATCTTATTAATATTGAATAATATTTCATGTTATGGTAATTAAGGGTATTGTTAGGATACAATAGCTCACTGTAAATGCTGGTTCAGATGCTTTTTTTTTAGAGAGCCATTATTATTCCCACACACTAGTAGTATTTTTTTCTTAGCAAATTTAAGCTTAGGAGTTGGGGTCAAAGTGCAGGGTCAGCCATGATATGGCGCCCCTGGAGCCTGCAAGAACCCAACATTGGCACCTTGGTGCTGCTGGTGCTTCAATCCTAATCTTCTGATCATCCACCCACATGAGGGTCAAGGTGTTACTAAACAACAGTACGCTAATTCCAATTGAAATCTGTGGTCTTGGTTTTATTTGTGTCACTGTGTCTGAAGCATACTTTGTTCCCATGATTCGAGAGTCAAATTAGCCACAGCTTCAACTTTGAAACTGTTTAAAGTTTCCTGGTGGTAAACTGAAGGCACGCTGTCGGTTTAGAACAGACTATGTTAATTTTAACGTATATAACTTGCTAAAACATTGCATTTTTTTTTTTTATAGAAAAACAGTACCATTTAAAAAAAAAAACTTTAAGTATACACTCACACAAGCAAAAGAAAATACACAAATAATAACATGGTAATTACAAAAAATAAAGCAATGCGCCAGTTTCCAACTTGCTAAAACAACCCACACAGTAGATGTGATGTACACAACTGTACAGGCAATTATCAGTTTAAAGGGAATTTTTGGGCTAAAATAAATAAATAAATAAATAAATAAATAAATAAATAACATAAAACAAGCCCAGAATAACTGCTAGCTTCACAGCTAAGTGAGAAAATGCTTCCAAAAACCGGTGGTTCCGGCAGCATTGCGAAAAACAACTGATTTAATTTCATTTTCTATTTTTCACCATACTTTTCCATCTGCTCCATTAATTTCCACTGCTGTTATTTGTGTATGTCGATTTTCTCACGATATAAGCAATGTCCTACTGCGACATTTTAAGGAGCTCTGAGGCTCAGCGCTTCGCTCTCATTTGCCCACAGTCTACATAATTCATGATATGCAGTACCCTATTCTAATAGCATGAGTTTGCAGATATTTGCCCAGCATAAGGCATATCATTTAATTGGCTGGGGACCTCGTCGCTGAACTTCTCCGGTATTTATTTTCAGTGTGTCCTGACAAACACGAGAAATATGAGACGTCCAAGAGTGTCCGAGCTGCAACCCATAAAATCCTGTCCGGAATGGATATTCAGGTAATCAGCTCAGATTAGTGACCAACCGCAGGGGTGCACTGAGTCCACAGCACTGTATTAACCTAAGGCATGGTGTATATATTATATAGTGCCTACTGAGAAGTCACATATAATATTATGTGTGTATATACCTGAGCTTGCTGTACAGTTCGAAATTCAATTGCTTTCTCTAAATTAAGGGCACACCATTAGTGTCTAAACAAGGTTGCTAAGCCACACATTACCCGTACACCATTCCGGTCTAACAGCTGTGAGAGAACTGCACAAATAATATTGCTCATCGGTCTGTGGAGCCTGTGGCAGAAAACACTACCTAGCTTGTTTTTGTTAAAATCAGCTAATATGGCTTCATTTGGCCAGGGTGCAGTGCCACACATATTGGAACGAGGTCACAGCCGTAAAGATGGATGCGCTAATCTGGTGCCTAGCCTCCACCATCTGCTGCAGTCAGATGGCAGGTCACCACAGGGTCACGTTTGCATGTAGGTGTGTGTAATATCACACGGTAATCCACAGAGTAGTGTAGGAGCCAACTGTACCCATATTCTAACCTCACTCCTGATGACAAGCCATGACAGCATAAACAAAATCAGACTCTAATTGTCAGTCATCTTGTTGCTTCCAGCTATTTTGGCCGTCCGGATGGGCTGTGATTACAAAGTTAAGCAGTCCTAATTAAACAATCAGTACTTTAGTTTGAAAGTGTGGGACACAGCATCAATTCTTCCGATTAATGACTATTTATTTGCTGCCAGCAGCCGTGCTTCATCTCAGCCATGATTATAAATAAACGGCTTGTGATTTGTATGTCAATGAAGCGGAATGAATTCAAAACATCCCTGATGGCTGAAGAAAGGCCAGCGCTAAACCTCTGAATGGACAGAGGACAAATGAATGCATTCTCATATCCTTCAAGCACACGTCTTAGCTTTTCTACGATGACCTTTTGTGGTCATCATATCTATCATGATCTTCCTGGAGTCTGACATAACATCAGTGACTGACATAAGCGATAAGGTATGAATAGTGTTTGCGGGAATGCGGCTTAGTGGCATTTAAAAGGGAATGAAAGGAAAGACACGTTGTTATCGTGTTAACTTTCATTATGTCGAGAGCAAGATATGAACATTATCTGCACTGAGGCATTGTGAATTGCTATTCATTTACCTAATCTTGCTGTCTCACTGTATGGCTTATAGAAACACACACACACACACACACACACGCACGCACACACACTCACACACACACACACACACACACACACACACACACACACACACACACACACACACACACACACACAGCTACAGTGCTTATGCAACGCCTGGCCAGTATTGCAGCTGACAGACTTTTTGCTTTTGCAGCTGACAGAAAAATTAACATAACATTTTTGAAACTATACACAGTATTCTATAAATTATACACAGTATATAAAATTTTAGTAAAATGAGCTGAGTTTTTTTTTTGTAATAATGGAAAAATGTATAAAATTACAGAAATCAACTGTAAATTATAATTGTAATTATACAGGACAACTTAAATTTACAGTTATAAACTGTATTTTAATAACTGAAAATTGCTGTATTTTTACGTGACCGTTATTTTCTGTTCACTTTACTGTTGTTTTCTGGTGCCCCAGCAAATTTTTTACATTCTTTTACAGAGTAAAGTTTTTTACAGTATTTTTTTGCAATTTCGGTGAACAGGTTGATGATTGAAATCTTTTTTTGTTTTTTTATGTACGTTAGCTTGCCTCATTCCTTTCTTTTCCAGACTTTTTTCCGTTTTCTATTTGATGGTGTTCAGAATCCTTAAATCACAACGCAGTAGCTGGACAATTCTCTATTCTGATCGGTCAGAAGATTTGGATTGATTTCTCAATAAAGCAACATCACACACCTTTGCTAAGAACACAACGCAAGCCGTTGTTTTGATTTAAATGACGTTCCACATACACCTGCTGTTCAGTTTATTAGAAACCCTACTGATATGCAGTTTTCTGATCAGTTGGCGCGTCCTACATTAAAATCAGGAACAAGTGTGATCTCTGTGTGATTACGCAGCTCATTTTGTCCCAACATCCCTGCCACTATTAAAGAAACTTTAAGAAACTGCTAATCTCTTGGGTTGTTACACACAGCTTATCCATGCGAGGGATCATGAAAGGAACGACCAGACCGGTTCAGACTGCCAGGAAGTCGACAATAACTTAACTAATCACTTTTTACAGTCGTGTTGAGCAGAAAAGCATTTCCGATAGAACAACACATCAAATCCCAAGCTGCTAAATTACTCAAATCACTATTTTCCCCGTTCGGATATTTGACATGAACGTTAACATCTGTATCTGCATGCTGTTATGTATTCTGTTGATTGTATATTTCATGCCGTTGTAACATGTAAGAAATATAAAAGTCGTTTATCGGACCTTTAAATCAGTACCGCTATCTTTAATCTATCTAAAGAATCCCATCCGTTAAGCCATGTTGAGGATTTTTCCCACCTTGAATAAACTCTCCGAGGCCCTGGTGTGTCTCCTGCAATAAGCCTTTCACCACTGAGGAACTCAATCTACAGAACAACAGTAGTTCCCTGTGAGGTCCCGGTCGGTAATAAAGATTAAGAGGCCATCAGAGTGCGAGTGTGTGATTGTACTCTGAGTCATGGCCTGAAATGCCTATACTTTCTCCTTTCTTTCCCATTAAATCCCTGTGCACATAATGACAGCAGGGGGAAAAAAAAAAGAGTGGAGGGAAAATGGCTGGGCACGCAGTGATGAGCAGAGCGCTCCTCTGAGAGATGACCGGCGCTCGGCTCCGGCTGCCTCGGGGCCCAATAAGACGCCGTCAAAGCACAAGTGCCTATATCTCTAGATGAGATTGTTGTATTAGTCAGACAACCGGTGCTACATCATTAGATTTTTTTTCTTTCGTTGGCCGAGTGATGCAATGCAAGTTAAATGCAGCACCGTTACAGGAACAGTGATGCTCCGATGCACTCTCTGTCCCATGATGCTCCTGAAAGGAAATGAACTGTTTTTACACCTTTCACATTCTTCCATTTAATCTTTACAGACAGTCAGCGTTCGAGTTAGATGGCAGTGCATTTCTTGTGTAGTAGAAGGAGTGGGAAGGAGAGAAGTGGAAGAAAGAGACGTAGCAGAGAGTGAGAGAGAAAGAGAGAGAGAGACTGGGGTTGTGGGTGAAGGCTGATTTAAGGGAGAGCGGTGGGATCAGAGAGAGGCCTTGTTAGACGAGTGCTCCCCAAAGCTCGGAGGGGGTTTGTCTCTCTCTCTCTCTCGCTCTAACACCCCCCCCCTTTCATTGGAAGCGGCGCTAGTCAAACGGCAGATCAAAGCCATGTTCAGTGTGTGTCAGAGCAGATCATTTGCACTTCCATACAACGTGTCATTGCCGACGACACAAAACCTCTGCATTCATAAATATCCGAATGCAGCCAAGACAAAGCACATACCCAAAAAGACATTGTCTTTCGTTTGAACCAAAAGCACTGCCCCTTGTCTACCCTCTGGTTTATTCCATTTAAACCTCATTCAATGGATGTTTCTTTTCTCCTCTCGTTCCCCCTCCCTCCCTCCATCCCTCCGTCCCACCGTCCCAGCTACCGGAGAAGCTTTCACTGTATTATTAAATGAGCAATGAGGAAACATTAGCAGCAGGCCTGGAGTGTTTTCATTGAAGGTACATTCTGCTGCTGAAAGAGGAACTGTGGAAGCCTGACTCATAACCAGTTTGCATGCTTAAAAAATATCCGAACGACACACTTGCGGGTTTTTTTTAGTTTATTTTATTTCGTCTTCTTTTTTTTTTTTTTTTTTTTGGATGAGAAGCATTGAAGTGTTAGGAAGGGAATTCCATGACACATTACTCAAGTTTCCTCTTCAGCTTTTTCAGCATACCTGTCAGGTGTGTTTGCTGCTCGAACCGCGCTACAGATGAGACGCCGCCGCATCCGACACTGTCAGCATGGCAGATGCAGTCGAATATTGTATGTCGAGCAGTGATTCAGCAACTTTTCATTTCTGTTTGTGGAGTCGTTGACCTTTTTTTTTTTTTTTACATTCAGAAAACATTTGTAGTTGGTGGAAAAACTCTGGGCGGGGAGTTTGTGTCTGGTGTCTTGCTTTAGGAACTCTTTAATATTTACACACTGACATGTTGTATGGATTTCACAGTTAGGTCTCGAGGCAGTGGCTTTTTGAATTTTTATATATTTCATATCGACGCAAGCTGAATTTGGAAATTGTACCTGTATGTATTTTTGTAATCTAGAGTCTATAACCACAGGTTTAAAGACATCCCCATCGGATCTACATACAGTATGGCTTGTCTCTAATCTGTTGGCCAAGTGTACAACATACAAAAACATTTTTGTCCCTTCACTGGAACTAATTGACAAAACACTGTTCCAACATGACAATGCCCCTGTGCACAAAGCCTCTGAACTCCATGCAGACATAGTGTGTTATAGTTAGTGTGGAAAAACTTCAATGAACGCTGATCTCAACCCCAATGAACACCTTTGGGATGAACTGGAACCTCGTCTGCACCATAGACCTCATCCTACATTTAAGCCTGAAGCAATACATAGTGAAATGATGCCACATAAAATAACTTGTGACATTGTACCAAATAACGATAGCAGCAGTGAGTAATTAGAAATAGCAGCATTTTAAAAAACAAAGTACTGTGACTTGCATGGTCTGTGAAGTATTAACAGTAATTAAAGGGACAGTACATAAATGCTATATGAAGTATTAGCAGTAATTAAAGGGACTGTGCATAAATGGTATATGAAGTATTAGCAGTAATTAAAGGGACTGTACATGAATGGTATATGAAGTATAACAGTAGTTAAAGGGACTGTACATAAATGGTATATGAAGTATAACAGTAATTAAAGGGTCGGTACATAAATGGTATATGAAGTATAACAGTAATTAAAGGGACGGTACGTAAATGATATATGAAGTATTAACAGTAATTAAAGGGACTACATAAATGGTATGTGAAGTATAACAGTAATTAAAGGGTCGGTACATAAATGGTATATGAAGTATAACAGTAATTAAAGGGTCGGTACATAAATGGTATATGAAGTTTAACAGTAATTAAAGGGACGGTACATAAATGGTATATGAAGTATAACAGTAATTAAAGGGTCGGTACATAAATGGTATATGAAGTTTAACAGTAATTAAAGGGACGGTACGTAAATGGTATATGAAGTATTAACAGTAATTAAAGGGACTACATAAATGGTATGTGAAGTATAACAGTAATTAAAGGGTCGGTACATAAATGGTATATGAAGTATAACAGTAATTAAAGGGTCGGTACATAAATGGTATATGAAGTATAACAGTAATTAAAGGGACGGTACGTAAATGATATATGAAGTATTAACAGTAATTAAAGGGACTGTACATAAATGGTATATGAAATATTAACAGTATAATAGTACAATATTAACAGGGGCTACACAGTATATTTATTGCTACTCTACCCTAATTTTTACCCGCCGACTTTTGTTAAAGGCCACATCACCTTTTCTGCCTGTGTGATGTTTTGATAGACACTTATGCTTTTTTCCTTTCCATCAGGAAAAACTTATTCCTTATCAAATCCCACACACAGAATGTCTCTACCCCACCCCACCCCCCAGCCCCGTCATGACTGACATTTGTCGTTTTTCCACCGTGTCATTTACGACAAGTGCCGTAATTGCCAGCTCGCTTTTTCATTCTCTTTTTTTTCCTATTGTTTTACTTTTTTAATGAGCGTTTGCTTTTGATTGGACTCTCGTGTGTCATGCTGGAATAATGAGCTGGAAAAACAAAAAAAGAAACAGTTGTTAGAGGAAGCCTACAGTTGTAAAACACTCAATTATGCCGGCGAGAAGTCTGGACACCGGCGGTGGAGTTCAAGGTCACTGCTGTGGCGCCCTGTAATTTTCTGTCTCTCCGGTTCTGTCTACCTCACTGCTTTTAGTCCTGTCTCTGTGTAACTGTCTGCTTATAAAAATGTTGTATGGTATGCCTTCCCATAAGCATGGCTGTTTCTTGAAAAACACATTAACCTTTTGCAAGGTGTTACAATGACAGTGCATCAGAATTTCAGCTGTCATTTATAGAGTTAGTTATGACAAATTGATCATAATGCTGCTCGTGGATTGATTGATGTGAAGTATTACGTCTATTAGGATTTCATTGCTTTAATCGATTTAATGGACATTATTTTTCCTGCCTGCAGGTGTAACGTGCGCTGTTTTCCAATATGCCATGTTTTCTTAATAATATACTGAGCTCAGTCCTTCACAATTAGACGATGAGCTGACAGCCTGCGAAGCCTTTGTTTTTTTTTATTTGTGAGGACGTCGGTTCGAGCATTAGAGCCTCCAGCTGCGAGGCCGTCTTGCCGATTCAATTCCTCTCCACAAAACATTGCAACATGGATCCCAACAAAAGCCCATCTTCTCTTCCTCTTTGAGACATACTGTAATTAAATGATCAACAGATGATTTGGAGAATGCTCAAGCGCCTGCCAACCAATAGCGGGCAGGAGTGCCAAGCACTTTCTCTCAAATCGCAATTCAGCAGGGAGCCTGGTGCTGCGTGTTGCGCCTCTCGGCTTGCTTCTCTCCATATGGACTCCTCAGAAAGAGGGCAAAGGACGCCGCCGAAGCTTCCTGCTCGCACAGCCACAGCCAGGTGCACCTGAATAGACACGCTGAGCCAATCCTTTCCTGAGACGGCTTTATTAAAGCTGCACTCTGCCTTTGTGACTGCGTCAGCGCTCTGCTTTTTGTGCACTTAAGAGAGAAGCACGTCCTGATCTAACATATTTATGTATTAATTACTGTGTTGGGCGGCACGGCGCAGAGTGGTTAGCACGTCTGCCTCACAGCAAGAAGGTCATGGGTTCAACTCCCGCTCACTGTCTTTCTGTGTGGAGTTTGCATGTTCTCCCGGTGCTTGCGCGGGTTTTCCCCGGGTACTCCGGTTTCTTCCTGCCTCCAAACACATACTATGTGAATTGGCTACTCTAAATTGGTCATAGGAGTGAATGTAAGTGTGAATGGTCATCTGTCTCTAAGTGTTAGCCCTGAGATTAACTGGCGATTGTACAGGATGTACCCCGCCTCACACCTTAAGTTAGCTGGGATACACTCCAGTGCCCCCACGACCCTGAACAGGATAAACGCTAGATAATGAATGAATTGCTGTGTTGTGTTGTCATGCACCTTGTAATCTCCATAGACATGCCATGTTGGCTGATTGGCCCCTCTAAATGGTCCGGAGCGTGAGAATATGAGCGTGAGTGTATATGTGATTGCGGCGCAGGGTGTTTCCCTATTCCTTACCTGGGGGCTGAGTCCTCTGGGATAGGTTCTGGACTTTGTTCGACCTTGTGTGGGATAACATATAAAGAAAATAAATAAATAAATAAATGACGCTCATTTGTATTGACATTGGACCACAGATCCGAAGGAGCAAATTCAAGTCACAGGACTAAACTGTCACTGCTGGGCCCTTGAGCGAGGCCCTATAATTGTTCAGATGTATAAATGAGATTAATGTAAATTGCTCTGGATTAGGGAGTGTGACTGTATGCATGGATGGACCAGCAATTTAAGGGTGTATATCACTTCTTGCACTGATCACATGGTTTTTGAAGTGGAATAAATGAGTCTTTTTGGCGTTTTCATCCACAAGCTGTATTGTGTTTATTTTCCTTACACACAGCACAGCTTTCTGCAGCATTTAACATGCATGTCGATTTACATGCCTGCGATTCATTTCCTGCGATAATGGCATCACCTCAAGGGAAGCACAGATTAGACGTAAATGACGCTCATGCTAAATTTAGACTCAAGTTGTGCACTGGTGTAAATCCCAGAGTTTGGCACGTGCGGCATGCCGTAGAAACGTCCGCGCTTCTCACACCAGCGGGATATCTGAACGGGAAGCCGCAGCATCCCTGCACTAGCTGCATGGGAAAGACGTGTTGATGAAGCCAGGCTGCTTGCTGTGGTTCTCCACTGGCTCCCTGAGGAAGATTAAAAGATGAAAAGTTTCTCAGAAGCATGGGCGGTTTACGGCTCGAGCAGGCTGATTGGCAGGAGCACGCTCGCAGTCTTATGGTCCATTTCAGCAGAGAAAGAATGAGGAAAAAAGCACGGAGGGATCTGAGAGGAGACACATGAACACCAAAATGCCTTAAATAGCGGTTAATGCACATGAATGCTAATGGAAAGAGGGTGGATGTGTAGTTTACAATCGGACAACATTATGAGAGCACAGCTGGGTCAGATTTCTGCTCTTCTCTGTGGATTTTTTAATGTAGCAAATGGAACTGAGGCGCAAACCATATCAGTGGAAGTTTTTGGTAATAAGAGCTCTGTATAAGCAAATATTACAGAAGATGTTTCATAGCGGAGCTTTGCCTTTCTGAACTTTTCCCAACTACATTAGTTTATCAGCAAAGCTCAGAGTTTACACTCACTGGCCACTGGAGTGATGGAACGTGGCGGGGATTCGTTTCTCCCCTCCTGATGGAAACCCGATATTTCTAGGGTCATTAACGATTACAGCAAATCGCTTGGTTTATTTGTTTTGCCTCCGTTTCGTCCGTCTGTCTATCTACTGTCTTCCATATCTTCTATCTATCTACAGTATCTATCTACCTATCTATCGACCTATCTGTATGTCTGTCTGTCTGTCTACTGTCTTTCATATCTATCTATCTGTCTGTCTGTCTATCTATCTATCTATCTATCTATCTATCTATCTATCTATCTATCTATCTGTCTGTCTGTCTGT
>JAOUQX010000030.1:20823739-20836706 GCA_028566295.1 Liobagrus marginatus
CTGTCACCTGCCGTTCTGCTGGAAAAAGAGACAGAGGGGGAGGACAAGGAAGGAAAGGGGACAGTGTGTTGGCGTGTGTGTGTGTGTGTGTATTGTGCATTCGTGCATGGAAGGGTAATGAAACAAAAAAAAATCTATTACAAACTATGCACCACTGTTAGTTCATTTTTGCAGCTCTGTGAATATTTGGCAGCTCAGCAGGAATCCTTTGTCACTGGATGCTACCAGCACCTTAATTATCGACTGAAAATAATGAAAATCATTAATATGAGTGCTGCTACAGCTATAGTGACATTTCATAAACTTAGGTACGAACCGCAGTTTGTAGTGTATAGAAGTGTGTAGTAAATCTGATACACACATGTTTGTTGAGAAAAGAAATGACTGCTAAAAGCACGGAGTGGTCATGAGTATCAAAGAGTGTCAGACTTTACTCTTTGGACATGCAGCTAGCATAAAGATAAAAGAACATAACTGTCCTATAAGAAAACAATATCATTGTGTTTTCAATTATTCATGGATCATCATGAATCTTCTTATGATTACTTTAACGAATATACTAATCTACTTACCGGTAAGTACTCACATAACAAGGGCATTAGGCAAATAAATATCACTATGTTTAATTTGTTGATGCAATTAGACCTCTTCACTTATGGGTAGTGACCACAAATACACTAAATGTACAAAAGCATTGGGATATCTATGTGTTTTTGAACAACTATTATAGATTTTGTCTCACTTTTATTCCTAGTAATAATATCTAGAATAATATGGATATTTATATAATATATGTCTTATATGGTGTATTACGTAATATAATCTACATGGTGGTAGCGTGGTTAGCGCTCCTGCCTCACAGTAAGAAGGTCATGGGTTCGAGTCCCGACCAGGGTCTTTATGTGTAGAGTTTGCATGTTCTCCCTGTGTTTGTACAGGTTTTCCCTGAGTACTCCGGTTTCCTCCCGACTCCAAATGCATGCGTTTGGGTACAGTATAGGTGAATTGGCTGCTCTAAATTGTCCATAGGAGTGAATGTGTGTGTGAATGGTTGTCTGTCTCTTAAGTGTTAGTCCTGTGATTAACTGGCAAATGAACTCCCACACTTCTTATCTGATAGAATGTGGAGAATGACTGTAGGCATTGTCTCAATCTGCCAAAATATGGATATATAAGGAGCTCAGGCACTAATGTTGGGTGAGGAGGTCTGAGATGCCGTCAACATTCCATTTAATTCTAAAGGTATTCACTGGGGTTGTGATTAGGGCTCTGTGCCGGACACCTGAGTTCTTTCACACCATGAAGCTCTGGCGCGAAATCTTAATGCTAGAGCATATAGAGTATTTGTAACAGTATAGACATTGTGAAAACAAATTTATGTCTGTGCAGGTAAAGTGTCACTGTATGGCAAAGATCATGAGAAAATGCAGCAACCTCTTCAAGGTTTATGGGTTTCCGTGCTGAAAAATTGTGACAATCTTAATAATCCAGGACAGTCCCATGACAATTAAGATGAGCCAATTGATGTAGTTTGGGTACAATACAAAGAGCTAACTAAACCTGCATGAGACATATCCAACATATCTGACTCAGGACCTGCTGCAGAGATTATATCTTACAGTTGACATGGGAATGCCTAGGGAACCCCAGAAAGAACTGAATACTAGGGCCAGGGATTGAAGAATATGTGTTGACCTTTCATAGTGACTGACCATGATATCCCCCACTGAATAGGAAGTGAACGTCGGACTTGAGCACTCCGCATTGAAAACCATGACTTGATTTTCATGAGGCTGCCAAACTATTTTAAGTAAATGTTAGAAGTTAGACACCCATTACAGAAGCTAAAGGAAGTATAAGTGGCCTTTCCTCTACAGAAAGTAGTCTTATGGCAGATTTGATCCTAGCGAGTTATTTTGTGTTAAGCGTGAAAACGAGTGGATGTATATATGTGTTATAGCTTCCCTGTCTGGCCTGATCCCTTTAGCTTAACCACATTTTACTGGCTTACCCTGAAGCTGTAGCACCTCTTTATATACACTGTATTTTTCAGCCTTCTCAGCCTGCATAGTTGTCATGTCAAGTCAAGAAGCTTTATTGTATTTAGCCAATATATATCTGATGCGATACACAGTGAAATGAAACATCAGTTTCTCCAGGACCATGGTGCTACACAGAACAACAGACAACAGTATAAATTACTCTTTAACCTAAATAATCGTGCAAACGTGTGGAGAGGAAATGGAGCCATAATGTATAACGGATTAATTTTAATGTCATAATGTAGCTCTTCCTCGAGTGTAAGTTCCAGTAAGCCGCTAACATTAGAAAGACTTTCAGTTTTGTTCGAGACTCTTGAATCAAATCAGGAGAAATGTAACATATAATGGAGGCCTATTAGGCTGAAGTACCATCTATAATTTGAAAGTAGTGTTTAGAGGAAAAATATCTGCTGTGTAAAAGGAACACCGCATAAATTATAAAACCATGCTTTAATTGGTGATATTGGTGACATCAGTGACTGACTTAGTGCTAGCCAATGAAATCAAGTTTCTGATAGAGCTGAATCACAGTAGACACATGCAGGAATCCACAATTTGCCCCAACATGTTTCTGGACACGTCGTCATCATATTAAACTTCTAATAGAAAAGATAGAATATCTTATATACGCTGTAACAGTCCATTATTTCCCACTGGAATTTAGAAGCCACCACATGATCCAGATTGACAGTGCTCCTGTGCACAAAATGTGGCCCATTAAGGCAAATGGATTGGTTGGAGTGGAAGAACACGAGGGCCTGCACGGAGCACTGACCTTGACCCCACTAGACACCTTCAGAATGAATTGGAATTCAGACCGTGTCTCAAGTCTCGTCGCTTGACCTCAGTACCTGTGCCTCAGTAAATGTGCTACTGAATGAGCAAAGCATATGAGTCATCAATATCAAGATCAAGATAAAAGATCATGATCATGACCTTTGCAGGAAGAAATCCAGGTATGGTAACGTCTATGAATGTAAACGCAAAGTGAAAATTCCAAAATCCTACAATACAATTTACACGACATGTTTACACATTTCATCATGAAATTTGATAGATTTAAATGTGATATTAATACGGCAGTCTTTCTCTTAGTCCAAGCTCCTCGTTCTGCTTAAGCACACATGGGACCAGGTGAGTGTTCACATTTACACACTGCTATTTGACATGCAGCACCACATGCTCTGTGTTCTATCTGTTTCTCTCACACTGTCGGTGCTGCCGATCAGTGTTCTTCTGCCAGGCTTTATATGTACACACAGCAGATATTTGTCAGGGTTTTCACAAGTCCACTGCAGAGGATTTGTGTGTGTGTGTGTGTGTGTGTGTGTGTGTGTGTGTGTGCTGTATACACACAATATCATATCAGGATGTTTATGGTGTGTAGATCTGCTTTTTATGCAGTCTTGAGTGTAAAGTAGTGTTATAATGCCAAGGGAAGCAGGTATAAGTATTAGTAAGGGACAGATCTCTTCTGTTCAGCAAAGCTTTAATAATTCTGTTCCATTTCTTATTAGCGCGTTTTGTAGTTTTCCCCACTTCAACATAAATAGAGCCCTTGTGCGTCTGTCTAAATTCAATGCAAATTAGGGTTTTTAATCCCTCTACTAACTAAAGAAAATGATAATAACATGTCTTATAAAGTTATTTTAATGCATGACTCACAGAATGTATTTTGCACCGAAGAAATAATGAATCCTCAAATGTAGATAACACGTGCGAGACTCTTAGATCTAAGTGAACCTCTCACCAAAACACCCAATATGACAGAAAACAGCTATTCTGGATGTTTTATCAGTCAGCTAACAAGCATTTCTTATAAAAGTATTATGGTGCTAATAATAGTATAATCTTAAAATCTCCCTGCGCATTGCTAAGAGCTGTTTTTTGTTGTTGTTGTAATAGTAGAGGGGCTCACGTTAAAAAACCTTTTTGTTATTATCCCAGGATCTGTAACAGTGCAAGGACTGAGAGATACAGCATTGCTCATCCACTTATGCTACACGAGTGGTCACCAAGGGGGTGCGCAGCAATTTGTTGTCAAGCTGCGGGTTGTCTGCGATATATAAAAAACAAAGCTGATATTAGTATATGGCGCATTTAACATAAGACTTCTAAAAGAATCTAAAAGAAAATGCCTCAGTATTCACTTTGTGGTATTTATGTTTACGCTTTAGCAGATTAGAACCTCCGGCGTTGCTCTGGATATGTTAATGAAACCTTTTCGAACTTAGATCGAGTTGGCCTTCATTAATATTGCAGTCAGGCGAGATCTGATTGAGATATTAATATTTCAATCTAAAATCTAAAAGGGTTTGGAACATAAAGGTATAAAGGTGGACCCCATACATTAACTGGTTCATTCTATTTAGGAAAGACTCTGGTGACCTTATTGAGTTGCTGAGCTCAAACGATTCCCACAAAATTGAGCGTTCATCTGAAATACAAGCTGTAGGCTCTGAACAACGGACAGGAGTATCAAACAGCAAGTCACTTTTATTACAAACAGAACGATTTAGTACAACGGTGTCAAACTGTAATTAAACGCACATGGTGCAGCTAACAAGTCCTTCAGGCTGATTTAAAAACGGTAATGGGTTGTAACTAACCTCTGCAGGGATTTGGCCGTCCAGAAACTGAGTTTGACAGAAACTTTAGAAGATTACATTTCATGAAGATTGGCTGTCAAAGGCTGTATTTACACAGCAGGTCTTGATGCCCAATTCCGATTTTGTCACTATATCCGATTTATTTTAAAAGTGACCCATAGCCGATCTGTGCATTTACACTATACAGTGGAACCTCGGCATACGAACGCCCCGGAATACGTAAAATTCAGTTTACAAATTGCAGCTCGTCCAAAAATGTGCTTCTGTATGCGAAAAAAATTTCAATATACGAACGTAACAGCGGCCCAAACCCCGCATCCTCTGAGATCCGTCGCCGGAGTTCTAGACTGTTCACTTCCGATTTACGCTGCGAGCGTAGCGCCTCACTTCCGGGTTTGAGCGTTGAGTCTGTTTACCTGTTGCGAAGTAGTTCACCTTTCTGCTAAACCTCTTAACACCAGCTTATTGGGTATATTACCGACCTAACCAGCCGCTATGTGTTACTTAAATCGCCCGTTATTAATAACGGCTTACACACCGCGCTAGTCGTGCTAACCGGCAATGCTGCATACATGCTGTTTACATTCCGCATTCTCTCTCTCAGTCATACTATGACTCATTTTTTTTTACTTAAATCACTAAATCGTTATTAGTAACGACTTACACAATGCGCGATCGTCCCACAATCGCGATTATTCCTGATTTTTTCCACGGACTAAAACCCTCTCCACACTGGATCCAGCAACGCAGCACGTCTCATACAACTGTGTAAACGCTGTAACAGCGAGTAGAGAGTCCTCTCAAAGGTAAAGTACGCAGTAAAGATAATGTTTTCCTCTCTTATATGCTTTTATATGGTATGATTTCAATATAACATGTTAAAATTAAGTCATATTAGTGAATATTGGCTTTATTTTTATTTTTAAAGTAATATTTTTGGTTGAACGGAACAAATTACCGAAGTTTCTGTTCATTCTTATGGGAAAACCTGTATCGGTATACGAACGTTTCAGTGTAAGAGTAAATTTCCGGAACAGATTAAATGTGTAAACCGAGGTACCACTAGACACGGTGAAACAACCCAAGCTGGACATTCTGACCGGAAAAGGAAGTAAAACAATGCACCCTTTAGGCATTGTCCTTAGGCTCTCCTGTTGCAGCCGGGACGAATGCAGCATTGATCGCTGCTACATCGGTTCAGAGAGACGTAGTGTATGGGGGCAGCAAAGGACTCCGGATTTAAGGAATCAGGAACAATGGGTCAGGAATTTTTATATATGAAAGAGAAGCTTAGTTGACATCATTCGCCACCGTCGCTATTCAGTGACGTACGACTCGCATCTGTCCGTTCACATGGCACAAGCAAATGCACGTATCCGATTCATATTTATTTCCACAAATGAAACCGATGAACGCCTGAAACCGATCTGAAAATTTTGGAATTCATGTTTACATTATCTTTGATCTTTTTTCCTACTTACACAGCCGTGAGTCATATCCGATCTGTGCCACATTGGAGGCAAATACTGTAAATCAGAATTGGGTCACTTGCATGCATGCAGTGTAAACGCTTGTGGCCGAAAGAAAATGACCAATTCAAATGTCTCGTCTATTAATCTGATAGGATATTTTAATAAAAATATAAATATGCATAACCAATGAATAATTCAAATTACAGTGAACATTATATTTTAAACCATTTTTTTGCCACTCAGAGGCCAAATTCCATAATATAGTGATTTCATGAAATTTAACTGATTGTTTTTATGCAAGCGCTAAGCTATCTCTCTGCTTTCATGGCCAAATTATGAGGATACAATGTAGTAAATGGTGCATGTGTACTGTGTGTGCGTGCGTGTGTGTGTGTGTGTGTGTGTGTGTGTGTGTGTGTGTGTGTATGCCGGGATGTCAGTGAGAGTGGCAGAGACATATAGTCGAAAATAGATAGATTCTGGTCCGTATTAGATATGACTTCTCCAATACGTTGAGTATATATGGGTAATTACAGACCTGTCTTTACTACTCCCAACGGACATTTCATCACTGCATGCTTCGTGCAAACCTTCGACCTGGGCAAAGGTCATGATTTACTGTCAGTGATACAGCCAGTAACCGTGACCTCTCATTGATAATTCTACTCTATTAACTCACTGGAGCAATTTACTGCTTTAGCATGACCTTACAGTTCATGAACTACTGACAAGGACTTCAGGTGTACACTAATGAAGTCTGGGAGGCTTATAATAATTACTGGTCCTTACTATCGGAAAGGGCCTGAGGCAGGACATGGAGTGAGACTGGCAGTGCCAGCTCTGTCAATTGTATTTAGAAAGAGATGTAGATTAGGAGCCACAAGGTAAAGAGAAAGTAGCTATTAAACTCCCTTACCAGATGCTCACACACATGGTTTATAGAGATTAATCAATGGGGCTGAAGAAAAAAGAATGAACACTAAAGAGTAGACTTAATTTGGCACCTGTCCATTTAACAGCCTCTGGCTAAGTTGATACTCATATCCATGTGCACTTGGGAAGGTTTAAATGCAGCAGATTCTATTTTCATTCTCTCGATGTGACAGAAGGTAGACTAAAGAATAACACATGTACTGATGTCCCCTCCTGACCGTTACCGAAAATAAATGAAAACTCAACATGAACGGAAAAACGGCGTAAAAGTGACAGCAAGTTTTGGTTTATATCGTTAAAACATATCCAACGTTTTGAGAATATATGGGTAATAACAGACACGTCTTTACCTCTCCCACTGGACATTTCATCACTGGATGCTTCGTGCAAACGTTCAACCTGGGTACAGTTGATGATTTACTGTCAGTTGATGATTTAATGTCAGTGATACAGCCATTAATCATAAACTCCCATTAATAATTCTAATCTATTACCTCAACATATACAGGTATGCAAAAAGCAGTCGAAGTGACAGCAAGTTTTGGTTTATATCGTTAAAACATATCCAGCTTGTTCTGAAGGTCTTATTTGACCAGTGTTTTTTGGCCTCTTGCCCCTGGTCCAAGTGAGCTACCTGTTTAACACTATAGGGAGATTTATTTTCTCTAGCACTGGTGTGGATTTGATAAACAGCAGCTTAGGGCAAGAGGAGAAGGGCAAAAATTTTATTAGCACAAAATCAATACACACGTCCTCTGACACACACATACGCACACAGTTCACAGCTATATGATATAAAAAATAAAAAAAAATAGAAAAAAAGATTTCTCCTGTGTATTTTTCGGTGCCGAGGCTTTTTTAAAGCTTACAGCAGCAAATGCAGAACGGGTGATTCATCAGGCTTGTCACCATTTCTGTGACCAGGTGCATGTGCTCTCCGTGACTTTCTTTGTTGGTGCCGTGACCCGGCAGCAGCCAACCATGACTGGCCTGTCAGAAGGCTTATAAATTATTACAGTCTCCCTGGGCCTTTACACCTCATTCATCCCTTTACTCTATGCACATTAAAGTACTAGTCCACCTAGATTTAATAACTATAGCAATTTAGAAAGATCATACCTTTTAAGGGCACGATTGAAAATTCTGCAACTTCAACAAATGTAAATAAACTAAATACGTGCACGAATACATAAGTTCTGTATAAATATTTGAAGCGTGTCTCTTAGAAGAAGGCACTTTCATTCAGATTAGGAGATCATTTTAATCAATCACTAGCAACGATCATATAATACATAACCATTTACTAAACAAGCAAATGTTCCTGACTTAGCTAAAGCTGCTATTAAGGCAAATAATTTAAACAAAGACGTATAGAACAAAGTGCCATTAGCACATGGGTGTGTAAATGATTTAGCGCTTACTTCTGAGCAGTGACGGCAAATCAATTCACTGAGCTGTTAGGCTTAACATGGGCATGGGGCTAATGTTGGATCTCTATATACTGATTGTAAAGCAGAACCATGTTACATTGTAGGGCCACATATAAAAAGTATTTACTTCTAGAAAGCATGGGACATGAAATATCCGACCCGAATCTTACTTCCTTAGCAATGCTGGTTATTACAGTACGTTCTATCACTGCCTCCTTTAGCTTTTAAATCCATCTCTGCTTCTTGTACCTGGGTGCATGATGTACTCCTAACTGTTGTACCATGTAGCATAAAAAGGTCTGCTTTGCTTCCACTCTGAGACAACCTTTTATAATAAACCATGCATATAACGTTGGCTAATCGTATGCTACGTCGATATGTTGCATTCTGGGGATTTCTTTTAAATTTTTACTTCAGCACATAGAGTAGCAAGAGTTAGCTCAATTCTTATCCTTTATCGGCTCACTGAATTGGCCAGATACAGATAAATATCAATGGCTGATTACATATTTTGGCCAAAAATCATTCGGTTGATCATTTATCCTCTACAACTGATTACATTAGAAATAATTCTTTAATGAAGATTTCAGTCAATTCAAATCAACCTAAATGCAGGTTGGAAAAATATTTACTGAAAACTAAAAGAAATCTGTTCATGCTGACACAACCCACTCATCAAATGTTGCCAATATTGCAATATGCCACAACCGAGATAAAATGCCACCGCTCTGCTATGCCTCAGCTTTTGGGCCAATAACGCGCTTTGTGATGCCTCCTTTTGAAATTCAGGATGGAAAATCCTCCTGCCCCTCTCGGAAAACCTTGGTGCTATCTTGTGGAACTGTTCAAGAGGCATATAACTCATGGGGAATAGGCATGGTATGGGAATGACAAGCCTCTATGCTCTTATCTTGTGATGAGGATGATCCCCTCTGATGCCATCTGCATAGCCACTGCCTGTTCATTCCAGCGCGGTAACAGAGCACCAACCCATGCCATCACACAGTTATTAAAAGCTGCATGAAGAGCGACTCTGTGGTGTGCTTATACCCTGACATGAACTGATAAACCTGATGTGCCGGTTTCCTGCTCTAACTGGACGCAGAGTTGAGAGCTGAGAGATGAGAGATCAATCAGCTTTACACAGCCTCCACTGAGTATAATCTGCTAATCCTACTTTGCTTTCCAAAACAGGATGGCTGGTTGGCAAGGAAATTCAGAGGTGGGTTTGGTTAACGCGAAACCTGGTGAGACTTGAAACATGAGACTTGAAAACCCCATGACTAGAAGCATGGTGATGCATATCAGGTTTGCAATCACTCTGAACTCTGTAGTATGGCTGCTTTATTAGTATTGATTGTATGTGGGTGTGCATAGTCCTGGCTATTCAAGTAATACAAAGAACGGGTCAAACACAGATGTTTGTTCTTCTAGTTTCTGGCACATCTACTTGCATCTGAAAGGAACTGTTTTATAATGCCCATAAAACACAATCTGTTTTATCTAAAAACAGGTATGAACAAACCCAATAGCACCCCATAGAAGAAAACCGACTGATACTATCGCTTGTATGCTTACGTGTATTGAGTTGGGATTACAGGTCACGTTAGGTCACGCTCACCAAATGTTTCAGCGTCAGAGCAGAGAGGTCAGCTACCGGCTTCCTGCATTTATACTTGGAGATACTACTGATGGCTATGACTCTGCAGTGCAAGAATGTGCCACAACAACAAACCAATAACATCAGAAGAATCATTATTAATGATTCAGCTCAATTACATTTAACACTTGGGCTTGTAATGGAAATGGAGCTAAACCGTTAGGCTTGGTTTATAATGGTATATATCTTGGAGGCCAATTTATGTCAGTGTGTTATTACTTAACAGCCCAGGCTTGGTTTTACAGCCCAATTCCGGAAAAGCAAAATCCAGGTACATTCGCTGTAAATAACGATTATTGGGGTCATACTCTTGTTAAATGATCGAATGAAATAATTTGGAAAACATCCAAAGCAATGAAGGTGAAAATAGTTGAGGCGACTTACCTGGTTTATGCATAGTGCTCATGTTTTATAAATGAAGGTTACTCTACTAAGGGTTATACTGCATACATGGCAACTGGTAGCTGGTAACTCAGAACCTCCTGCTTCCTGCATAAATAGCGTTCATATGAACACAGCATACTAAGGTTTAAAGCGAATCTATAATATAAAATTTTAAGCTGCCTACAAAAATGACTGCCAGTAAGAAAATGGTTTATTGAATGCTTAATGTATTGTGGGTTTGATAGTTTTACCGTGAAGCAGTGCCAAAAATGAGACCATAAAGATAGGATCATAGGTCACAGGTCATAGGATTTAAACTCATGGACTTCGTTAACCACTGCCCTATCCATTCAGCAACCCTCTCCTATCACTGCAGCAAAAAAACAAACAAACCCAACAGAGTTTGAACTCTTTTTAAGAGTTATCTTTTAAAGGCGAGCTTCTACACACTCCAGGGATAGCATTTTGTTTCTGTTATGCGGATTGCTCAGTCATCAGTGGTTAAGGTGTTGGACGGCTAAGATTTCCAGAACTACTACTAAGCTGCCACTGCTGGGCCCCTGAACAAGGCCATTAACCCTCAACTGCTTAGTTGGATAAAATAAATGAGATAAATGTAAGTTACTCTGGATAAGGGTGTCTACCAAATGCCAGAAATGTAAATGTTTCATATGTTTATTTTACCACTGGTAATTGGTGCGCAAATATGCATACACATGAAAGTGCAATCAACACTGGCGGCTTGGCATTAACATGGATATTACAGATACGCTGGTACCAAGTGTTATATGTTAATCAAGCCCGACGCTGCAGTGCATTGTGGTTATTAATCATGTTTGAATTGAGCTAGAAATTGCACATTCATTGTCTCAGCCCCAGCGGACCACACTACCTGAATAAGTGTAGAGTTTAATGAGTAGACTGAAGGGGGAAGAGTGGCCTGTTTATTTTAAGTCTTTTAACATTCTGCAAGTTTTAACGTTGTGCCATTAGTACGTTCTGTTTGAAAGAATGTCTCAAGCAAGAAGCTGTGAACAGTATCATGATAGATTAGCTGAGTGCTACAGCTATGTCAGAAGTTTGGCTAAGAGGCCGTATCTGGGCATGTAAAGCCAGGGGGGCTGTCTAACCTACATCCCACTGTAAGGTCAGATGAAGTCCAGCCAGGCTCTCAGCTGATGTTGGCTATATTTAGGGGTCTGCTGAGGCACCCTTTATGGGGCATCACTCCAAACAATACAGCACCACTACAGAGCAGCTGTTTCCATTATCAGAGCAACTGACGCATTGCTGTGCTAGGGGTCACTACAGAGCCATGGACCAAATAATCCACAGCAGAAAATCACATTAACATAAAAAGCAATCAATTGGCTTGCGATGTCAAACGTTAAAACAACATACAGCTATTGTTAGATTCTAGTGTGAGTCTAATTACTTGTCGGAAATGTATTTACCCATATTTAATAGAAACAGCTTTGCATATGATCATTTATGCAAACAGGCAGTCAATCCTAATGAAATCATACAAATACAGTCTGTGAATTTCAGTTTAATTTTTACAACAAACATCAACATTAGAATAATCTGATCTCAGTAACCATGGCATGGATGTTAGGGTCAGACAGGCTGGTTTCAGTATTACAGAAACGGCTGAGCTTCTGGAATTCAACACGCAGCAGGAAACTGGAATATGAGGTCACACAGGGTCAAGGTGACTGGACAGGTAAAGGTCGGGAAAATAAAATACAATTTGCATCCAGATGTAAATGTATGTGTGAATGTGTATGTATGATGCCTTGCATTGACTGGCATCCTATCCATACTGCCTTCCTGCCTCATGCTTAATGCTCTGGAGATTCCACTGATTCACTGCGACTCTGACAAGGATTTATTGAAGACGAATGAATGATTGAACGATTTTTATAAACTGCTTCACTTTTTTATGGTCCCTAGAGTTTTTTAACTTATCACTATTTTCCAGTAGCGATGTTGAAATTCTCCTTTTTTACTCCATGTTTGTCATCCTGGTAGATCGATCTCTCAGATTAATGAGATACATGCTAAATGAACCTAAGGATCATTTTAATTAACAATTTCTTTCATCTGTCTAAATTCTGGTAGCCTCATTAATAGGCTGACAAAGTCGAATAAATAGGGAGGATGAAACAAATAGAGCTTTTAGAAAAGAAGTAAACTTGAAGAGAGAAATCAGAAAGCTTGGGAAGTAACACCAGTAGGTGTCTGATCTACCCTGATTAAAGTGCAATTGATCTGGAGCTGCTTCATATGACTTTGGGATTAGTATTGTCTATATGTGCAAGGAATGAAACAATTTGATCCCATCTCTCTGATAATGAATGGGTGTATGTGTGTGTGTGTGTGTGTGTGTGTGTGTGTGTGTGTGTGTGTGTGTGTGTGTGTGTGTGTGTGTGTGTGT
>JAOUQX010000030.1:20857085-20868637 GCA_028566295.1 Liobagrus marginatus
TGTGTGTGTGTGTGTGTGTGTGTGTGTGTGTGTATTTCTATATAGGCTTCCTGGCTTCCAATTAATGGCATTGAGTGGATTGGTTAAACTAGGGTTGAATGAGTGTGTGAATGGGTGTGTGTGTGTGTCGAGCCTTGTCTGTTGTCGACTCGTGACTTATTCAGGGTGTATTCTCTATTCATACTGAGTGTTCTCAGAATAGGCTCGGGATTTTAGTGACCCTGACCAGGTGAAAGCAGTTACTGGACATGAATGACTTCATTAAAAAAAAAAATTCTGCACCAAGCTGACTTTAAATGTTGGACTTTTAGTCAAAATAATAATAGAATAAGGGTTCAAAATGAAAATGTTTCTTTCCTCGTGTCAAATCTTACAAACAGGAACATCGTCCTGGTTTATTATAGTCTTAAGAAAGACCATTAATCACTAAAGACCATTAATCATTAAAGACCATTAGTCACATTGCACATAATATTCAAAGATCACATATGAAATAGTATCTACTTTATTAATAGCAATTAAGTCCTCACAAAAATCAGAACTATCAGAACTGATCAGCCAGCAGGCACCAGTCACACATCATGGATCAGAGAGACTCAGGAGATCTGAGTTATGGACACACACTAACTCCTCCACATGCCACTTTTCCTCGTTCTCCTCATTGCCTCATGGGAATAAAACCCAAATTCAACCATGAAATACAGGCTCCCACGAGGGCATATGTGTGCGTCCACGCTGCTTATCTTTATGCATGACTACATTTCCACAAAGGACAGAGCCGACTGTCCTCCTGGCAAAACAATCTGCTCTCGTTCTCATACATTCTCATTAACCGAGATCAGCGCTGATGGTCAATAATAGCACGTTATCGGTTATCTTAACTAGCAATCAAAATGAACTAAGAAACATGGAATAGCAGGTTACTGTCTACAACATGTATCCTATTAGGAACGGGTTGCATATCAGCAAAAAGAGCCTCAAGTTGTTGAACATAATTGTGAATACATTAATAATATTCATGATTAAACACAACAGCACACACTGCGGGTCTCCTTGCTATAAATTCAGAAGACTTCACCCTCTCTGCGCAAAGTTATGTATGAATAAAATCTATTTCCCACAGGGCCTCCGCTTAGTGGCAGACAGAAATAGTCTTGTGTTCATAAATGACCGCACATGGCACAGTCCAGCCTGATGTAACGGAGAGAAAAGCCGTCGTCAGCGCTCACTTCTAAAAATGTGCCTTATTAACTGTCACGCGACACTTTTAAGTGAGAGATTATTCAAAGAGCTGGGAAGCATAGATCAGTCTCTCTCTTTCACACACACGCACGCGCACACACACTCATACACACACAGAGACACACACGCACGCGCACACACACTCGCGCACACACAGACTCATGCACACACAGAGACAGACTCATACACACCCCCCCCCCCCCCACACACACACTAACTCAGTCCCACATGCGGTATCAGAGTCTCAGCACTCAGCAGCACCAAGGAGCAAAAGTGAGCAGAGATAAACAGTGCTAAAGTAAAAGAAAGAGAGCGCACTTACCCAGAAGATGAGGTTGAAGAGGAACATTGTGTATTTCAAGCAGCACAGGAAGCCGCTAGCCATGTTGCACTTCTTAAATTCTAAAAGGAACACAAAGGATAGATCCAGGTAAAAAACCACGTATTTGCTGCTTTTGCTCGGTTTGTTGCCGTCCTTGTTGTCTGTGCCGCTCTGTTTGCGCCCGGTGGAGCCGTAGAACGCTCCAGCATTGAAGCCTCGTCCCCCGAACGGACGCCCGGAGCTGGACGCACGGGCAAAGTCTGAATCGCAACTGTCCACAGACGGGCTGCGGTGGATAGCAGACTCCTCACTACTTGACTTCTCCATGCTCTGGGGCTGAAGCGCTTTTCACTAGATCATACTCTACCATGTCTCTCAGAGTAACCAAGCAAGAAGCTCCACAAAGTGTCTCCCAAAAGAGTTTGTCTCTCTTACACGCCGATCAAGAATGAAAGAAAGGAGACAAGAGAAGAAAAGAAAAGAGATGCTGCAGAAAGTGTGGGTCCACACTCACTCGCTCATCACTCGTCATACAGCTTAAAAGCCAACCTGCGTCCAGCGAGCACGTGTTCTCACAACTTCCACACCTCCTCCTTACACTGTTCTTCTGTAAGCGCTGCTGAGCCGGCACAATCTTGCTTTTTGTCTCTCTGAATCTCAGTCCTGTGCCGGTGCACTTTTCTTTTTTCTCCTCTCCCTCCCTTCTTGCTCTTCTCCTCTGCGCTGAGCGTGCGCTTGCGATTTCGGTGCTGCTGCTGATGTGTGCTGTTATCGCCAGCTGCATTTACTGGGCATTCCCTACTGTCCCCATTCAGCTCTAAGCCATCTATCTATCTATCTCCTCCTCTTTCCCTCCCCTCTCTCTCTCTCTCTCTCTCTCTCCCTCTCTCGCTTGCTCACCCCCTCTCTCTCTCTCTCCTCTCCCTGCCCCTCCTCTCTGTTAAGGAACCAATAGCGCATCAAGTGTTTCCTGTAGCCCATCCCCACCGCTGCCCCTATGCTTTTAATAAGCTTATCATTACTATGCTTTTTGCCTATACAGGTTGATATATTTGTATTCATTCTGGTCAGCTATCGGCAACTCAGGATATGACTGGATTAAAAAAACATGAATTGGAGAAAGGTTGTTTATTGTATTCGAAATGAGATCCTTGTTTAATACATAACTGATGCACATGCTGAAGCTGAAATCCTTTATATTCAGAATGCACGGAGCATTATAGCCAGACTCCTCTGACCTTACCGCTTTTCCCGCATTCAGTTTATCATAATTGCAATTCTTTGCCTGACTTGTACCTATAAACTATGGGGGCATTTGGCAATGATTAGTGTTGTATAAACCTTCAATAGTGTTTCGCTGCGTTCGGTTTGGGCTCTCTCAATTCCGTGTAAGGAGGGCAGATAAATTGGCAGTGTCTCTATCTTAGGAATTATAGCGCTATCTCAAGCATGGAAACAAGATAGTGCATTACAGATATTCAAATGCTTTCCGATCAAGATCCAGTGACAAAGTCTCGATCGCTTGCCATTCGTTCTCTCATTCTTGGAAAGATGGTAAATAATTACGTAGCTCCTGATTTAATCCATTGGGGGGGGGGGGGTATAATTCAGGGGTAGCGCATTTGACTGCAGAGAGGTCCCCAGGTCAAATTTGGGTGCCCGCTGTTCAAAATGCTTTCTAGTGTTTGGGGATTTGGTGTCTCAACGGTTAAGGCTCTGTATCAGTGATCAGAGGGTTGGGGTTTGATCCCTGGAACTGGCACGTTACCATCATTGGGCCCTTGAGCAAGGCCCTTAACCTCATTTGCTCAAATGTTGCTGCACGCTCTGGCTGACCTCTGCTGCAATCTGACCCCAGCTTCATAATAAGATTGGATATGCAAAAACTACCCAATTTCCCAGCATGGATTAATAAATAAAATAAATAAATAAACAAATCTTCAAAAAAAAAAAATTCGATTAAAAATAATACACAATAAAATAACACATCTATTAACAAACCTGTTTTTTAAAGTTGCATGTAATGGCATTGCCGCTGACAGAGAATGTAATTAACCTCTACCTAGAATCATATCCATTTAATAATTATCTTTCATACTACAGTTTTTTGAAAGGATGCCTTTGGTAATATTTTACAATTTAATTTCCGGTAGACACCCAGAAAAAGTGGATCAGGATTAAGATGGCATTATTACCTAAGCCCAATTACCTTTACTCCACTTCTGCTCAATCTACATAAAAATATGTTTTTATGTTAGAATTCATGTTACACCACAGCACAGCTGTATTCTCAGTTATGATCGCTTAGAAGATGTAGATTAATTTGAGTAACAACATGACTTCATCATGATCTTTTGCTATGAGCAAAATACCACACATTAAGATGTGCTGTTATAGAAAAACAATCCAAATAATCAATGCTTCCTGACAAGTCGCATGCCATCACCACAACGCTGATTACTGTAACCGCGCACTTGCTCGACTTTTATTTCTTACAGCTGGATTTGTTGTATCATATGATGACAAAATATAATCATGATTATTTGGTCCCGGTGCACATCTGTAGCTTGATTTACCTTGATCACAGCTATCGTTTTTAATAATCTGCTATGTGGATGAATGATTGGACGTATCCGGCATAAAACAGTTCATATTTCTTAAAAATGTACCAGTTCAATATTTGTAGCCACAGATGAAACACATTCACACATCGTCCCTGACTAAAAGAATTTACGAAAAGCAAAAGATAACCTAAAAATAGGCTGTGCTTAAAAGTTTGTGTACAACAATTTTGCGCTCCAAAACGTCTGAAAATACAAAGACAACAGTAAAATTCACTGAAATCTGCATGATCCTGAGACTGATCCTATAGCTGTGGTGTGATGGCACTAATATAGAGACCGCATGAATGCTTCATCAGTGAGTATAAGTGAACAGACCTGCAAGCTGAGCCTACAGACAGATGGAGGAAAGTGGAGCTTAAAGCTCTTGTGCTAAACCTCAGTAATACATGCTTTGCCTGAGGCTTCACTTTAATCCGTTTCCTTGTAATGCAGTAACGACAACAATCCTGACAAACTTGTTTGAGTTTACTCAAGACAAACCACACACGTAAGCCAAAGCTATCAATTAATCAAGTGCCTTAGCATCACAGTAGGACCGATTCCTTTTTAGGATGATGCATGCGACCCCAAATGATCCGTTAGATAGCCTCCCTGCTCCATATTACTATTCAGTTAAACAGTTTGCACACCCGCCATATTAGATCTGCGGAATTGGTTTTATATCAGGAATAATAATTTGGCTACTTTATCTGACGTGAAACAGTCAATCGTGCCCGTTTAAAACCATTCATTATGCAGGCTGTTTTCCCCGCAGGCAAGCGAGTCACTTCATTTATTAAGCCTTAACAAATCTGTAATGTCTGTGCTATTAAGGACAACAACAGAGAACCACACACTGTGGAGACTTTGAGAAAAAGAAAAGGGTCTGACCAGAGCTCAGCGCTCCCCTGATGCTAAGATTCAATACGGTCTGCCTTGATGCTGCATGTCAGCAAACTGATATTCATTAGGACGCTACGGGGGCTTAACGCTACCAACGGTGCAATGAGCTGATAAGGCTTGTTGAAAAAAAACGTATCCCGTGTTCAATACAATTTTCCACCAAGACACACAAATACAAGGAAATACATTATACAAATAGGTCAAAACCTTACCAGCACACCCACCTAAGGGTGTTTTTAATTCAACCTGTCGCCACAACTTGTCTAGGATGTCTGTAACTGTTGAGGCATAAAGATTTCCTTTCACTGGAACTAAGATACTTAAACACATAATAATTTGTGCCCATGTGCACAAAGAACCTGAGCTCCATGAAGACATGGTGTGTTATGGTTGGAGTGGAAGAACATAAGTGTCCTGCACAGAGCCATGAAAGAAAGAACTGGAATACAGATGACAATCCAGACCTCCACAACTGACGTTGGTGCCTGATCTCACGAATATAATTTTAGCTTAATGAATAAATCCTCCAGAGCCGCACTTCCAAATCGACTGGAAAATGCGGAAATTTAAATCTGGAATCGGATGTTTAAAAAGACATATAGATTTGCTAGTCAGGTGTCCCAATATGTTGGTCCATACGGTGTATGTTATAAACAAACTTCTTTGTAGAAGGTACAATGCACATCCTTTGGAGGAACAACGTACACATTCAAATATTTGCACGCCAATCGTATATATGCTACATCGTTCAAACCGCATAAAAATTACAGTTCCATTCGATTCAATTCAATTCAATTTTATTTATAAAGCGCTTTTAACGATACACATTGTCCCAAAGCAGCTTTACAGAAGATAAAAAAAATAATAAGAATAAGTAAAACGAGTAAGCCTGAGGCGACGGTGTTGCGGAAAAACTCCCTAATGTAATGTTAGGAAGAAACCTTGAGAGGAACCAGGCTCAAGGGGAACTTATCCTCATGTGGAGATCAGCAGAATGTGTAGTTACAGGTGATATGCCGTGTAAATGTGAACATATGAACATATGTTCAGCCTTGACCCATCCTTGCACACCCGTCCATCAGTCAGCGACGATCCCGTCCTGCCAGTGGAAAGGCAACGGCGCATGTCAGGATGGACCGAGACAGCCAGAGACGCTGGCAGCTCGGTTGCAGCAGGTATAACTCCATCTTTGTTTTTATAAGTGTCTCCCTGTGAAATGTATGCCTTTAATGGACCCCATGCTATAAGGTTCAGGCATAATGATTTTATAATATCGATACCGGCTGACCGACTTTTGATTTCTTAATCGTCGGATTCAATATGATAGCCAGCCATAAATAAATCAAACCAGTGAGTAGACATTATGGTAAGTAAAGTGAGGTCTTTTCAGACTCGTATAGAGCAGTGCAGTGACGGTGCTTTACCGTTTTTCTTCAGCATAATAAATGTGGCACATCTTGCAACATACACACTTCAAATACGCAATGGCAAGGAGAAGATCAGCTAGGGAGGATAACGCAGCATGGTGTTAAGCTCTTTGCTGACTTTAACACTGCTGTTCAGTCACGATAAGAGAGTGTTAAAGCTGCACTGCAGCACCACAATGCATCTATCTCAGCGTTGCAGCTTGTCCAATAGCTTCTACCCGGTGAAACGTCATTGGAGCCTTCTCTGAATGGCTGACGAGAAGTAAAGAATAACTCTATTTAAGCAGAGATGTGGCTGTGTAATAAAAGCAAGTTCCAAGTCTGGCTAAATGGATTGATCTAATGCGTTACAGGGTGAAATGATTACACTGAAATGTAGAAAGCGATCAATGGCCACCGCATGCCAACTGCAGACTCGGTTTGCAGGTTTTATAAGATGAAATCCCTTTAATCAGCCTGCTTATGCCCTATAGTGGCTTAAACAGCAGACAGAAAATCAAGTTAGATTCAAATCTAGAACACAATATAGTTATAAATAGTTTCTCCTAACAAAAAGTTTTGCCTGAAGTCTACAAGTCATGAGGTCCAGAGATGATTAATGAAAGCGTGGAGATATCTGCACAACTAATGTTCGCATGACACACACAAGCTTCTGGGGAAGATTCAAATCAGAAATAATGAGTGCTAATTTGCATGAACAATGGGACGAATTGGAAGTGTAATTAGTGCGCATGTAGTGGTTTATTTACAAAGAATATTTTTGAGAATTATGTAGAAAACCGGTGAAGAAAACAATATTTAAATTAGTTTTCTCAGATATTTAATGTTCTTGAGAATGCGTGTGTGTGAATGGTTGTCTGTCTCTAAATATTAGCCCTGTAATTAACTGCCGATTGTCCAGGGTGTACCCCACCTCATGCACTAAGTTATCTGGGATAGACTCCAGCGCCCCCACGACCCTGAACAGGATAAACGCTAGACAATGAACAAACGAATGAATGAATGAATGAATGAATGGATGAATGAATGAATGAATGGATGATGTTCTTGTGCCTGAGAGTTTAATTCTCAAAAAGAAAAAGTCCTGAAAAAGTGAACTAAACATAAAAACAATGCGTTATATTAACCAAAAGCAGTAAAACTGGAAGCATCGCTGTTTACAATATGGTCTGAGCTGCTGTCGTTGTTCCAGTTCCTCCCAGTTGTGTTCAGTGGGGTTGAAGTTAGGGATCTCTGCAGAAACCTTGGGTACTTTCACACCAACCATAACACACCGTGTCATCATGGAGCTCAGGGGGTTTGTGCACAGGGGGGGGGCATTGGCATGCTGGAACAATGTTTGTGCTGGAAAGCTGTCCGCAAAGCTTTGGCCATATCGTGTACATAATATGTTATACTTAGAGCTGTTTCAGTTTGTAAGGTAGAGACTGTTATAGTGCACAGGTGCATATAGTGGTCAGGTGCAAAATCAGTCTGTGAGTATTAGACCACACACACTTCTTACAACCAGCCATATGCTTGCTACAAGGCCATGCTGAATAAGCGCAGACCATCAGCCAACAGCAGCTTGACTCCACCAAGTCTGGCAATTTTGAGCATGCCAGTTCGGTTATACTTAGACGTTCGGCTCAATTACCTACCGGTACCTTTCTTTGCTAAAAGAAAAGAAAAAACGCCTTTTTTCAGCCTCTTAATACAATTCGACATGAATATAGTGAAGTTTCTACAATAACATCAGGCTATTGTCAGGCCAGATGTAAGTCATTAGCATCATTAACATTCTGTGGGGTTAATAAGATGCTCAAGCATGCACTTAAACATGTTAATAAGGTCAACATGTTGATTGATGAGGTCAAACATACAGATGTGGTGAAGGTGGTGAACATTTAATGTTAAGCAGCGTCTAATTATAGCCATAACATTAACAGCACCTCATGATGTTTCCAAGCAGCCCCTGACTGTGCTGAGACTATAACTGGACTCGTACCTTATTTATCCGTTTTTTTTAAATAAATGCTTATTGTCCGTTAACATCACATTTATCCTAGCCCTACGTAAAGCATGGACACATTGTTTCACTGTATAGAAGCTATTCATGAATGCAGTTCAGATTTCAGCTGTTGTGATCTTCTAACATACAGCAAATCAGCCTGGTAATACAACACCGTTTTTTCACGGGTGTAAAAATCCTTCTAAAAGTCTTATAGAATAACGTTTATAAAAGTTAACGCGACTTTTTTTGTTATACTTCTAGCTTTTTCGCTGCTCTGAAATACATTAAGATTTGTTATTTATAAGCATTAATGATGTGCATCATCGACATTAAGAACGCTGCACACCACCAGCAAAAACAAGGCCCTCAAGCAAATATGACCGTTAGTATAAACTCCGAACGAGCACTTCGCACAGTGTTGATTTGTGTTGAAAAAGTGTTGAACATAGACCTCTCTATTTTCCAGGCTGCATTTGATAAGTTGATTCTAAAAATGATTCAGAAATGCTTTAGGCGCTGGCCTTGATTCTGATTCAGTGATTGAATCTAAATCCTGTAATGAATCACTACATAAAGAAATAAATCAAGGGAAATCAAAATAGTCACATGGCATGCAGCAGACTCTTCTTTTTATTTATCTTACTTTTATATATTTGTGATATTTGAAAAACATTTAAAAAACAAACCTACTTATCGGTGCAACCGCTAATGTACTAATAATATACTATACTGATCCGGTGGGGTATATTAGACAGCAAGTGGCAACGGTCAGTTTGTAAAAATGTATATGCCTTAACCCTCTCTTCTCCAGCAGCGACGCAACAAGGGTAACACTGTGCTCTGACCCCAACGTTTCAAGCTGGGATATGAAAAGAAAGACTTTCACTATGTATACAGTACAGCTGTGGTCACCCCTGTACACCACTGTAAATGGTACATCGGGATCAGAAATGGAGCACGTTATGGAAGAAAGTGTGTCGGTCTAAAGAACCCAACTTTTACATCATGTGGACAAGCAGGTATGTGCATGCTGCTATCCGGTGGTCTTATGCAGGCCATTCCTTGAATGTTCCAACCTGTTTTAGTGGCGTACCCATTTTAAGGCGGGTGGTTTTAATGTTATAGCTGGTCAGTGAATCGACACAATATAAAGTTCATCCAGCACAATAAATGTTAGCACCTAATAGTGCATACATCGGAGGTTCTACTAAACCTACTTTTTCCTTATAGAATCATCATACCTTCGAAGCATTGACAATAGAGTTAATCGAGAAAATAGATAATATCATAAAATGAGAAGCTTTACTTTATAGTTCTTCAACTGCCTTGCATCGTTGCTCTAACCCGTAGCTTATTTGTTAATAGATGGCTTGTTTTCCATTGTAGGTGTCAAGCACATTCTTTAACTTTTTTTTTTAAATCCAATTATGTTTGTGTAATATAAATGACAGAGCACTGCACTCCCAGTGTACCATAAATAATCAATAAAGCTGGTTTACCAACTGTGAAGCCGTGTAATATAGCAAGGTGTAGATAAAACAATAACATCACATCTAATTTTAATTAATAGAAAAAAAGATTATGATTTCGCCACAGTGCTTTGTCTATGGGAACCGAGTCATCATTTTATACTAGCGTATAAAATGTCACTCATTGTCTAGCGTTTATCCTATTCAGGGTCACTGGAGTCTATCCCAGCTAACTTAGGGCGTGAGGTAGGGTACACCCTGGACAATCACATGGCTAACACTTAGAATCAGACAACCACTCACACACACACACACATTCACTCCTATGGATAATTCAGAGTAGCCAATTCACCGATGCCCAATCACATATGTTTGGAGGTGGGAGGAAACCAGAGTACCCAGAGAAAACCTGCACAAGTACTGGGAGAACATGCAAACTCCACACAGAAACATCCTGGGTGGGAATTGAAGCCATGACCTTCTTGCTGTGAGGTAGGAGTGCTAACCACTCCGCCACCATACCACCTGTGAATAGTCATGTTTGTGACAAATGACCTGAGCAGAAACTCGCCATGTTTGGGTCTCCTGTCAAGTCTATAGTGACCAAGATGAAAACCACATGGAGGGAAAACATGGAGCATGTACATGTGTGATGGTGGGAAACGGTGTCTTAGGCCATATGCCATCATTCAGGTAAATCCATCAGGCAAGAATATATGACAGAGGAGTAAAGAATGAGACATGCAAATACAAGATATTTTAAACATTACAATTCTGAGCAGCGTCATCTACAGTCAACTCATACTGACCATTAACCATCATCCTTACACACCACAGTTCTTTTATTCACCGGATCATAACAGCTAAGCATTCATCCATCTTTCCATCTTTAATACAATACTGATATTAAAGCTAGACTGTTCTCAATATGCAGACTGTGCTTAGTATTGTTGCATTTTACCTACCGTATTATTAATTACTTCATGTAGGATAAACTGCTAGGGGCAACTAAACCAAAGTTCAATTAACATTCATAAGCATCAGGGCCAAATTATAAAATTTGGGCTTTGCTCCCCAGAATTCCAGAGATGTGACAAATATGCAGTATATGCAGTTAAGCTGTTTATGTGTTTTATGTTGTTATATATGATTCACTTCCTGCATGTGAACATATGAACCAGAATAAACACGGTTCACATTTCCCTGGCAACAGAAGCATGCACGAAAACGATTTCAGCTCAAGAGTGTATCAAGATACAAGAATCGAGAAAAATAAATAAGTTATGCATCTGAATAGAAGCGAACATGCACTATTATACACAACAGCGAGTAAAGTAGAACATCATTGGTTCCTGTAATACTGAATAATTACAACGGAAGTGTAAAGTATTAATGCACATTCAGACAGGACGGTTACAATCTATACTGATTAAACCCAAATATAAAAAGGAAGAAAATTGCATTTAATGACTACGTTCAGACTTTGGAGGAACGATCCCGACATTATAACATCCAAACTGATCAGTTTGATCACAGCATCACATTCACTGTGAAAGAAATCCCACTTAGCTTGTGGGGTTTTAAACATTATAT
>JAOUQX010000030.1:20936516-20947859 GCA_028566295.1 Liobagrus marginatus
GTCAAAGCATTTCACTGTATGTTGTACCACGTATAATGTACATGTGACCAATAAACTTTGAACTTTGAACTTTGAGTCTTTTCTGCTGTTTTACAGCATTCCACCTTGATCGGGGAAGATTACTTAGTGGAAGAGTGTATTTAGTTTCCCCAGGTGTGAATCTTCATAAATATTCATGACTTTAACATCCCCACGCATACAGCAGCGCTGAAACAAAAACTGACTTACAAAGTGTAAATCATTATGTTGTTGTCTGTGAATGAGTGGCTATAATGGTTTTCACATCATTCTGAAGTAAACATTCAGGCCTACATGATTGATTACGCAAATATTGTATTACAAACTATTCAATACATAATTCCGCATACTTTTTTTTGCAAAACTCACTAACCATGCATAATATTTTTTTCCCTATGAAATATAAACATTTACATCCATTTTGCTCACATATTATTGTAGATTAGATTGTGCTGAATACAAATAAAATACATGCTGGCTAATAGTATGTTATAAAAAGCTCAAATAAGCACAAATGTTAGGGCATGTCAAAACATCTCACAGGCCCCAAAAAAACCGTCGGACCACAGAGGGTTAAAGCAGCAAAACAAAGTGCCACAATGCACAGCTCGCAAAACAACCCCCCAATTTTAAAACAACCCTTTTACAAACTGAACAATATATGCTGCTCCAATGTCCGTAGTTATAAAATCGGATTAATATTATTACCTAAAATATTATCATTTAACTTTGATGTGATGGTTACATCTAGCATATAGCCCTAAATCTCGGTTAGATATTGACAGTGTTATTTTTGGCCTCATGCTCTACCCAGAAGCCCTAATGCTTTCTTTTTTGTATACATACAGACGTTCCCGAGGAAGAATGCTCTGAAGTATATAGTGGCACCATATTGTGTGTTGTGCTGGAGATTTGTATTGTTGACCCCAGTTTAATTTTCTCGGCAAGGTATACTGCTGAAACTCATTTCAGACTGCCATTGTGAAATACAAAACCTTTCAGCTGAACTGAAAACTCCCAGGTGTCACTATTACCTGCCACAATGACAGGGGTTTAAGGTCACTACTGATTTTCCTGTTTATGCGTTTGGTCTACCGCACTCCATCCATTAATACACATTTCCTGCTAAGTAATCATGAATAAATAACAAGCTTCCATGTTCTAAGTCTTATTTTAAGGCTCATCGTTTTAATTTGTACTAGAGCTAACTAATGTTGGTTTAATATCTCAAATCAGGTAAAATATCATCCTCCCTGTGGTATGAAAAATCTCCACGGCTGACACTAAAAAGTCTAATAATCTCGATGTACCAAATTAAGCACAGGCCTATTGAGAGCCCCCTGGGGCTGCCAACACACTAACCGAAATGCTAAATCACGGATAGTTTTTTTCAACAGCGCTGACAATCGGCCACCTCACACTGTTATTCTAAGGCACGCACAGAGGCCCAGCTTGAAAGAAAACACTCACATAAAGGAAAAGAAAATTAGAGGTTTAAGTGTTGCTAAATGAAGCATGTTGTTGAGTTTGCTAAGGCAGCCATTGACATTTCACACCTGTACCCACTTCAAGCTGACCTATTAATCTACATCAGAAAATACTTCACTGTCAGCTACCATGTTTTCTGGAATAGTCAGTTAGGTTCTCAGGCAAGTAGCTGCTCCAAGGGTCAGAACACGAACGCGTCCTGATGCTAATATGTTAAGTGTTTACCTCCAAAACCTCCATTAACACAACAAAATTAGGTGCTGACCTTTGGTCTAATTTCAACGCAATGTGCTAACCTTTAAAACTATATTAGAATATAATGATTGTATACTTGCTTTCAGTATGCATTACTGCACTAAACTACAAAATAGCTCACAATTTTTTTTTTTTTTTTTTTTTTTTTATTATAATATGTCAGCTATCAGTTCCTACCTAGATGGATTGGTTTCCCGGCAACCAGCTGCTCTAAATTGTGAGAAGGAAATGCATTCTTGGAAAGAATCGACTATTTAGCAAAGCCTACAGTAACGCAACACAATACAATCTCAAAATTACAGGGGAAATGACCCAAGACTGGCCGGCAATAAAAGGCACTCTGCAGACTTCCCATCCTCTAATGGATTATTAAAGCTCTGTCAAATATAGTTTATATCAGCAGGACAGACAGGATCGGGTCTCAGCAGATTATTGGCTTTCGCAACAGACTGAAGCAATGCCAGGACTAGCTATTCGGGGGAGACCATTTTGCTCTCACAGTAGGTGAAATACGATTGTTGCACTGTAAGGACAGTGAATTCTATTCAGTAATTTGCACTTGTATTTTTTTTTTTTAAATAGTTCCTCCCAGGATCAAGCATGTCCTCCCCAGCATGCTGAAGCTTATTCTTCAAGCTGCTCACTCCCAGTCTATCGTTAGCCATTAACATTAAAGTAAAGCTGCCAAACTCACATTTAATGGCCAGGAAAGCACCAAAGGTAACTTGTAGTCAGTTGTTTAATTACTGCAGCTGTGTGGTTGTTGTAATGAAAAAGCCAAGACTTAGTTCGCACACAAAGTGCTTTTGACTAGCGTCTGAGCACAGTAAGAGCTGAGTGATGTCTATTGCTTGCCAGTGCGTCCCCTTATGTGCCATTAGCTAAAGAGCATTCAGGTAGCAAAGATGGTTCTAAAGATGGTGCAGTACACCGCTGCAATACGCTGTACTCTCTTTCAGCTTCATGCACACATGCCTATACAGTATATGTATATATAGGATAGGATATAAAGGTTCAAAGTAGCAGTCTGGATTAGAATAGAAATGTGATGTGGAGTGTAAACATACATTCATTTATTCATCTTCAGTTGACTCCTCACTGTCCCTGTATGGTATGCCAGTCTATCACCGGGTACTACGCACGCACGCACGCACGCACGCACGCACGCACGCACATGATTTTGAGAATGTGTAAGGAAACTGGACATTTTGCAGGGAAAAAGAGAGGACCCTGCAGTTGTAAGCCAACAACACAACTCGTTGTACAACATACACTTAACTATCTAGAAACTTATCTATTTATGTTTTTATATGAATATTATTTTATTACGCTTTAGAGAATACTGCATGCTATTACACAGCAGCTTTACAGAAATCCACATATATACAGTGAGCAATTACGTTCCATTGGGTGCGCGTTTGATTTTTCTGCAAAACCAAGCCTAAATATATTTTGCTGGTAAAAATCAGAAACACAACATTGAACACATTTTTAGCGTAGCATATTAAAAAGCACGTACAATTTAAATGACATTGTAGTTATAGATACATAAATACTTACGGTGCGCCCCGTTACAGGACATTTTTTTTAATGTAACCTGTACACACTACTGATATATAAAAATCGAATAATAATTCGAGTTATTCAGGAAATCACAAGTTCACAGACAAGAGAGCCCGATGAAATACAGTCTTTTTCTCATATCATATTGGCACAGGCCAAACGTCAGCATCTGTCAGCTTGTGTATGTGTATAAAGTATTTTTTGTCAATACAGTTATGAGAACCCTCCTGTAGAACCACTGTTTTATATCTGTTTAATTTAATTTTACAGTATAATCACTGTTCTGTTCAGAATGAAAATTCAACACACTATGAAACGGATTACTTTAAAGATGATGATTCATTATGTGTGAAACTGTTCAACTGTACCGATGCAAGCTGTTTCCCCAGATAGCAAAAGCGCTATGTCAGATTTCAAGGTTACGTTCTGTATTGAGTTGCTCCAATGATTCTGCTGCCTGTGACACCCTCCTCTGCATACTAGCACACATCTCCTATACAAAGTGTCACACCGATTTCACCTGCACCGTTAGAGAAGGAACAGAGAAGGACAAGGCCATGGGACCTTTGACCCTACGAGTGCGTATCTCAGTTTTCATTGTTCAAGTTCCCCTTTATAATGATCTCATTCCCACTCCATAAACCAGCACCCTTCACAGTGTACCAATGCATTCCATCATATGATGGAAACTCTTACGGTCTATAAAAGTCTCACTTCTTTCTAATCAGAGCAAGCATGTGTTCTGAATTACACATTCATACAGCCTTACGGGTGTCAAATAGGCCAGGTGGCTCATGGAATATCTTCCTAGCCTGTGTTAAACAGCTTTATACGTCTTACTGCTTCAGGCTACATCAAAGCATGTTTAAGTGCATTACATTAGAATTTCAATACGACGCTTCAATATAATGTTACAAAGCCTACAAAACTTTACTTTTGTGCCCTTTCCTAATCTATTTAAGTGTGCAGCAGAAAGGCATGTATACTCATGTTTGTTTTGATTGCTTAGCCATTTCCTAGCCTTGATTTTAGACGGCTGATAGCAAACAACATGCGTAACGCAAACTACCGTCCATGGCAGAGGATTTCCTGGAAGGGGCGATAAGGTTTCAAAATGACGAGCCAGTTACTCAACACAAGAATAAACAGAAGCAACAACAGATTGCAGAAGCAAAAAACATTTAAGAATATATATATTTTTTTTTTTACATTTACAGCATTTTTTAGACGCCCTTATCCGGCGCGACGTACAAAAGTGGCATTTCAATTCTGGTTCGCTAGATCCCAAACAAGTGTAACACACCCAAACCTATTGGAAAAGAGCAACTAGGTTTTTTTTTTTCAGTTATCAAGTGATGGGTATTCAAGAAAGAGGTAGGTCTTCAGACCTTATAAAAATAATTGAGTGATGCGTTTTAGTACAGCATCTGAAAAGACACTTTCATATTTCATCCAGATATGGATACTTCTAAAACACATATACGCAAATTTTGCGCTCCTTTTCGTGTGTTGTTTTATTGAAAATAAAGATGTTAAAAAGATCAAAATTCACTATTTTGCTGTTTGCAACTTTCCAATGCTACACAATGTAATCCGAAATACAGTTAACGTTAATTTGGAGATGAATAAAATAATCTGCTGCATTGTGGAACTGGGTACCTTAAAAGTTTACCTTCAGTTGGGTAATATTCCTTAGATTAAATCCTCACTTTCAGTGCGAATTTAACAATTTTTCCTTTCCTCACCCCAAATCACCTCCTACTAACCAGTTGAGTTTATTATGTGCAATGTGCATGTGTCCCACTTGAGAAATATAGAGCATGCAAAAATAAAAAGGGCCAAAAAACTGACACTTACACATCTCGAGTAAGCAAAAATCACATTCATCCTTAAAAAGATACTTTTCACCTGGTCATGGAAAATAATCCCACCATTTCCCATAATATATCAATACTCTGATCATTAGCCAAAGAATATCCAATTTTTACATAATAAATGTACAACAAAGGATAAATAATGTAATATCAAATGTTAGTATTAGGCCGAACATGAGCCTGATAACGGCTGCTTCAGGAAAAAGTATACACTTTGATGAATTTTATTTTTATCCTGTTAGTGTATTTGCTTGTAGATGCTGTAACTTGACTGAACATGCTCTCTGATCTGAAATCTCTAGGCTTGGATATGCAAAGAAAAGGATTTCAATTTAGCTGTAATGTCCCTGTGACAAAAATAAAGGCACTGACTTATATTTAGGAGATATTGTCGGCAAATTCGGACGCCTTTAAATTTTACGCCTTTATTTCCACTCCTTGTTCTTGTGATTATTGCACACCCTTTCTATTAGTTACACTGGAATAACTAAATCATATATTTTAAAATGAATAGCTGAATAATACGGTTTTAAAGCTAAGCTCTTGAGTATTTGTCACTATAATACTGATAATAGTATTACAGATCTCTAAACCATCGACAACAACAAATCGGTTTCAATGACAGTGACAAAACAGGAATCCCACTATCATTAGAATCCACAAGATGGACTACAAAACTTGTACTTAAGCTGGACAATATATCAGTCGTTAAATCGTTCTCACTGACGGTTGCAATAATCAAATGAGCTCACTAAATAAATATTTTATTGTGTACCATGAGAATTCTGTCCAATCCAATTTCTGTAGCTGTTCTGTTGAAACGCATCCTTCACATAATCCAAATGGAAATCATTTAACAGAAACAACGTGGGCTGGTCTCAAGCCATGTGATTGTACAAGTTTATCAATGTGTTTTTAATGTGCTGTGCGCAGCACTTAACAATGGCTGGAACATAAATGCAATATAAAACTGTGTTTAATCTGGGCAGCTTCATCTTGTACAATCTTTTAGAAAAAGTGTTATCCAGAGGATAGTATTATATACAATCTATAAGACATCATAGCACTGCAGGCTTGATGTACTCGTCTGGAAAAAGTTCAAAAACATGCGAGTAGTTTCCTTGCTCAGGCACGTCTGGCAAAAACAATTAGACAAATAAAATACTTCAAACAGACTGCAGGGATCAGTAAACCAGATGGCACGAACCACAAGAGATTAAGGTTAAGACGCTTCGCTCTCTATCGCACATACAGAAAAACACACACGCGTTCGCGCTGCATGAATTAAAACAAGAGGAAGCTCGAACTGCATGTCCAAAGAGATTTTTTTTTTATCAAACTAAGCAGCTGATGGTTAAGAGCCTTGCTCAGGGGCCCAGCAGTAGCAACTTGGTGGTGCTGGGAATCAAACCCGTAATCTTCCGATCATCAGTCCAACAATGCAACCACTGAGCCAAGACTTCCTGCACAGCCCCCGTATTTGTGAACACTATTTGCTGTTTATTATAATATCTCCATTTAGATTTCACATTCAATCCACTGTGTTCTAATGTAGCACTCGAACAATCAAATGGAACACTTTAGTATTGTGACCCGGGAGCAGCTGTTAACATACAGCTTTGTGCACGTAAAGAATGGCCTATAGAGAATATGGTATGTGTTCATAAGCATTTTAGCCATTATTATGCAGCACTAATATCTAAAATACAGAGTACCAGCCTTAAACACTCGTTCAAATGGTATGGGTGGTGGTGGCTCAGTGGTATAAGGCTCTGGGTCAGTGATCAGAGGGTCAGGGGTTCAAGCCCCACACCAGGCAGGCCACCATCATTGGGTCCTTGAGCAAGGCCCTTAATCTCACCTGCTCCAGGAGCGCTGTTCGTTAACAAATAGAATAAAAGCTCCATACCATTCAATCAAAATAGTCACAGTTGGTGTCTGCATTGCAGACAACACGGTTACATGTCTGAAATGTATTACATGGTACGCTATGTGAGACCCACAGTCCTCAAACACCACTAGAGCATGTAGTATCATTACAAAATGCCAGAGCAGAAAGTCGGGATTCGCTGAGCAAGGTTCCACAAAGTGACATCGTTTATAATTAGCCCACTTAACCCTCCGCAATGGGATTACGCTCTACAATGACAGCTTTTGTATTCAAGTGTTGCTGCTTATGTCATGCTGTTTTTGGTGTAGTCATGCTGTCAGGCCGCACTTTGTCCCCGAGACACTGAGGCTATTGTTTCTGTCCATGATCAGAACTCACTGCGATGAACAGCCTGGCACTGTAGGCCTGCGCCAGACAGGTCAAAGCGAGAACCAAACTGTTGATATAACACACAACTCTGTCATTGTGATCCTCTAACACTGGATCGGTAGTAACGGGTAGCTTCCTTTGAGCAGAGAATAAATACATAACCGAACATCAGGGTGGTGAAAAAAAAAGTAAGCTTTATGATTGAGACCAATAAATGTTCCAATTTACATACATGCATCCTATACACACATAAATAAAACTGTCTAATACAAAAAAAACATGGGATTATTAAAAGATGTGAAAATATATACCGTCCCGAAGATGAATGTTAATTTAAAAGCTTGCCACATTGTGATTTCATGACTCCTCACGCTGGTATTCATTTCCCCTTAAACAGTCAGAATCAAGAACTGCAAAGCAAGCAGCCAAGGGGGTTGATTTGATTGAGCTTAACGCTGGGTGTGGTGAGTTTAATGATAGGGTGCATCGGGGCATGATGAAGCAGATATAAACTCGATGGCTCATCTAGCTAAACTCTGCAGACATGTGGCACATGAGCAGCTTCGGGAAAAAGCTTGAAATGAATGCTGAATTCCGTCACTGGAAGTCCAGAAAGGGCAGTAACCTGTCGGCTCTTTGCTCCTGGCAGGAAGTCAAACAGGAATTTAGGGTCACGAAGAGCACGTATGAAGCTCGTCATTATAAAATGTCCTACTGTGTGAATAGTAGTGGCCCCAATAGGATAGAATGAAATGTGTGCTATAACTTTTGGATAAGTCATAAAAACCTGTCATTACCGATATTCCCTGCCAAACAGTTCCATGCAAACTGAGAACCAAGCCAATGCATGAACTTCGTCAGAGAACTAAAGGTTAAAGGTCATAGTTAGATCCTAACAGAGGCTCTTAATCAAAGACAAGAGAAAAAACTTCCTAAGAATACATGAAGAAAAAACCTTGAGAGCAATTCAGTTGGGCCGCTTTCAATGTTCATGTCAATGTTATTTATTATAATGGTAAATGCATACAGTTAATGTTTGGCGGTAAGGATCTGTTCTGGGCAAACTCCACGTGCCCTGCTCAGACAGCGCGGGGAGAGCAGCAAGTCAAACCCCCATTGGGGTACGGAACAGTTCCAGTATCGTACGTAAATGCGTACGTGAATTACGGTCACTATTTCATTAGTGTTGTGACTGCTAAATACGCGGGGAAGGATGATGAAGAAATTAATGTACGTAGAAGGGTGGTTGTGAACGGACAACGATTTAGATCAGGAGTCCGGTTAGGTGGAGTTACGGATGGAGGAAGGGGTTGAATGCAGCGTGCAGCTAGCAATAGAGAGGGCAGAATGAATGGGATTTAAATGAACCGCTGGGATAGGTGTCGCGACTGGATTGGTACGAGTCATGGAACAGCTGACTGTCAGCTGGTGCGAGCTTGACCGACGCGGCCTACCTGAAGTAATGCAATGCTCGATGTAAAAGGTATAGAAAGGATGTTCCGTGTAAGCAACACAATCATGGAGTACAGCAGCAGCACTCCATAATGAACCGCTGAACTGAACTGCCAGGTTCATTTGCGTTTCCATTTGAAATTTGGCTTTTTTTGGACAGGTATAAAAACATACCATGAAAACTGAGCACATTTTGATTAAAATGTAGCTAATGTGCGCACACGTGGTACGACCTGTAAATGCCAGTTCGAAAGAATTTTTCAATTATAATGTGTATCTAAAAAAAAAAAAAGGTTGGAAAATCGACTGAGCAGCAGTCTGGCTCCAGTTGCCACAACTCATCATGAACTACATAAATAGCATGGATTGGAAAATGTCACCTCCAATATAACATGAATTCAATATGAGAACTAAGATTAAATAGTATGCTTATATCTGATCCCTGTTTATGAATTTCCTATGAATTTTAAATTGCATCACTTCAAGAAAAGAGCGCCTATGTTCACTGCATTGTCCTGAGTTGGGAGAAAGGCTAAAACAAAATGTCACTCATAATACAACGGCAGGGTTAATTCTCAAATTCGCACTGACATCAGCATTCCAGGTGGGGACTGATAACACTAACTGTTTTAGTTTACTAAAAATTCTGCCAAGTGACCTCCGTAGTATCCAAAATTCATTCTCAAATGGCGCCATGCAAAGGTAGCTAAGGTGAAGACAGTCACTAGTAAAGTGCTCTAAATGAAGCTGTTTAAAAGGAATAGAATGTAAAAATCGTTTACATTTTCTTAAATCTATCACTTAAAAATTGCAATAAGGACTAAACAAACAACTTGTCAATAATTCATGACTTGCTGCGCAAAGCATCACGTACATGCGTGTCTGTTCATACATTCATATGAATTTGAAGTTATTGAGTCATCTATAATTAGATAAGCTGACAATGTATAAACAAAATGGATACTCTTATACGTATTATTATTTTTAGGTCAGTCAATCAGTCATTCATTATCTAGCGTTTATCCTGTTCAGGGTCGTGGGGGCGCTGGAGTTTATCCCAGATAATTTAGCATGCGAGTCGAGGTACACACTGTACAATCGGCAGTTAATCGCAGGACTAACACTTAGAGACAGACAACCATTCACACACACATTCACTCCTATGGGCAATTTAGAGTAGCTAATTCACCTATGCTCATTCGCATGTGTTTGGAGTCGGGAGGAAACCGGGGTACCCAGGGAAAACCTGCACAAGCACAGGAAGAACATGCAAACTCCACATGGAAAGACCCTGGCAGGGATTAGAATTTATTATTACTATTATTATTATTTAATATCCATAATATAATATAATTAGCCATAATATGTCATAAAATACTCAAATCAGTCTTAACTGGTAAACTTGGGAATTAACTAATAGCTACTTGTAACTAATGGAATTTTTATGTAAGCTAATTGGTAATGTTTTTTACTGTTCTTCTTGTACTTGTACTTGTGGTACCGTATTACCTTTGGGATTATTTACCTTGAATAGGTAAGTGCTTGTATTGCGTTGCAAACTGCTCTTGATTCCATTTATGGTTCACTAGTAACTTACACTAGTAAAATTGGAAGTTAAGAAAGAACATACGGAGTTTATAACGCTCATTAATTACAAAAAAAAACAGCTTTCGTCTTGGAATTCTGTCGTTATTCCTAGACTAAATTCTTTTATTCTTTATCCTTATTGTCCTACCTGGTACAGTACGTGTCCTCCTTGAGGCTGTGGATGAAGCTGTCAGAGAAAATGACGCCAAGTAAAGAAACCAAAAATAAGACTGTTTTGTTATTCATAAAGTTCGACAAACCGCCGTCCAACTGTAGAGTCACTTTGTTTCTATCTGAGAATCCGCTCTCAGTTTGTCCGCATTTACGGTAAAGTTAATAAGAGTAACTGAAAGTTACTGCAGTCTACTTTACACTGGAACAGCGGGTTCTTCCACGCCGGTGTCCTGAAGCCTCTCCGAGCACAACTGCGATCCCGGGACTGTATTTTGGATGCGGAAATAAAAAGCGCAATAAGAGGCATCAAGGCTGTATCCAAAATAACGTCCAACTTCCTTTTTACGTGCACTTTCTTGGAAAACGGGATAACGGCGCCTCCGCCCTATATAGGACACTAAGGCACAAATCCCCGGATGTTTGGTCTCTAGAATGCACGAGACTGTTGTGACGAACAAAAAGTTAAAATAATTATAAACCAAAACTTATTTCAACTTATTACAGACCTTTTAAATTTACATATTAATTTAACATCATAATGATTTATGCAGAAAGCACACCGTTATGGCAGACATGGAGGTACTTCTTGAAAATAAAAACAAACAAAAAAAACAAACAAACAAACGTATTATTATTATTATTATTACTATTATCAGTATTATTGTCATTGTT
>JAOUQX010000030.1:21016110-21027646 GCA_028566295.1 Liobagrus marginatus
AAACGCATAACAATGACATAAAACAACAGTTAAGACAATAAACAATTACACTAAAGCTGAATTTGCTACTTATTTTAATTGAAAAATGTATCTTTGATTGACAAGATAAAGACCCACTGAAGCCAGAAGAGAACTCCTCTGGGGTAAGGTATCCGTTTCCATCAGCATCCAGCGAATCAAATACATTCTCCAGTTCCTCAGCACTTAGAGGCAACTCTCCAAGCAGCCGCTGAAACGCAATATGGAATAAATGCACTACGGATGAAATAACTGAAAGTAAGTAAAAAAATAAATAAATAAATAAATAAATTTTAATTCAGTTTATTGTTTATATAGTACCAGGCTAAAAAGTTGAATTTAGAACTTCAAAATATACACAGAGACTGATTAAAAAATATATATATGTTCTATGATCCACAAAATCAAACATTTTAAAAAATGATCAAAGTTGTTTTGTTAATAAAAAAAAATCTAAATACTTTATAAAATTGAATTATTACCACCTTTAGATTCCACCAAGTTATCTCACACCAGTTACGTTCCTTACATATTACACATGCATGCTGGTGATATTTAAGATTTAAATCTGGAATGATTTAGCCGATTATTTAACTAGAGATCTTTTCAGATAGGAGAAATAATATTTGCCAACGTCATTTGTGGTGCGTAGCATGCAATGGCAAAAATGGAAATACATTAATTAAAATTTAATTATGCCCTCTTTTGAGTGGCTCATCCTGCCTCTCAGACTTAGCATATTTTAAATTAGAGCCTGAATGACCTCAATAATTACACTGTGTTTATATTCTCAGTGTGCAAACCCAAAGATACAGTGTAAACAGCCCTATTCCTAAAAGCAAATAACACACCCTGTATTTGGAAAAGACAAGCATTTACAAAGTAAGACAACTGATCAGCTTCCTCATAAAATGTAAACAGTTCTCTGGGCATGGTAGAGAAACCAAAAAAAAAAAAAAAGTCCGAACAAACAGCGTTAGTCAGGTTTAAGCATGACTTCTGAGTCAGCAGGCTATTCTACTGTTAGCTAAGTTAGCAAGTTGTCAACACGTCCTTTTTTCCGGTGTGAAGATGAAAGCAAAATGTGTTAACAGCACTCCTGAACATAACTGGAACTCTCCATACCAGGAGGAAAAAACAGCTTGTATACAAGCAAACCTTTTTCAAGGCCTTTTAAAAAGTACTAGATACAGACTTATTTACACAGCAACGATCTTAGCCGTATCTTACTATGCTCTCTGTTTACCTAAAAGTATAAAAATGTATGCATTTTTTAATAATATAGTATATGTACACACGAGGAGGGCAAAACAGTTTAATCTACTAAGTTATTAGATCCAGCGATTATGTCTAAAATGATGAAGACTCGTATTTTTCAGCAAATATTTTGTTATTGGTTTCCAATCAAATGGCATTCACACAATATTAAGGTAAACGGAAAGAAAAGAAGTGAAAACGTTCTGGTTTTTCACTTGCATCTATTAAGAGTATATGAAAAAAACCTGAATAAGGATGTGGAGCTGATGAATATCAGCGCATATCCATAAACATTGATCAAAGCTGTTATGGGTTCAGAGTGTGAGCACACGAGTGGGCCATCAAAGAGAATGGCCACAATAGACGGGAAACGACGAGGCTGTCCAATCTGCACAATAATACAACCGAAGGGGTTGGTCTCTCAAAGCTCTGTCCTCTACCTTTATTTCACTCATACTGCCCAAGCTGTTTGACAGACTGCACTGAATTAGAAGTGGGAAAGTGTAGACTTCATTTACACACTAATTCGGGATATCTCTGCATGTGCTTTGTCCTTATTCAAATAACTTCCAGCATTACATAATCGGCTCTGTAGAAAGTTCAGAGAATGATATTATTCTTTTTGTTTGCGGCAGTACTTTCTGCGAATATCAAAACAGTCCACACTAATTAGTTTCAGCCCCCAATAGCACCAACAACTAAGTTGAAAGTACTGTAGCTAGTGAGAGTAGTTCAGTGTGTAAAAGGCAAAATTAGCACGGTTGCATCAATGAGCAACCAAAAAAGGAACATGCAACCAGTTATAATGTAACGTATTTAACGTGTGTAATCAGTAACATGACCCGACATACATAACCTAAATACGTACATACTAAATACATGGCGAAGACACGGGGAAGATGCCTCTTCTTGTTTTAGTAAACTTTAACTTTTGCGACTATTAGATTTAAACTAGGATACGATTGAGAGTAAATGTTGCTGGTGAAACTGAGAGCAGGAACCAAGTATCATCCCTGCTGTGACTAATATCCCTGTTCCAGAGTATTAAGGTACATGAATAAAGTAGACTGGTACTGTGATTTAAGATAGGTTATATAATTCATGTAATATATATATAAACAGAACTATTGTGGATAAATAACTTTTTAATTTAATTAGAAGCAACACATTTTATGTTAAACGTTTATCATAACTTTTACATCATAAAATAATTCTAAATCCTGTTTTTCAAATTGAAATGGTTAATTTTGCAACACTACCTTTTTGCTGGCAGTGTTGGCAAACCTTTGTGAAACTTATTCTGAATCTGTAGTGAAGTCTTACCTGCATGTCCCGTTGAGTAACAAAGCCCTTGTCTTCAATGTCGCAGATCTGAAAGAATTCCTGACTCTTCTCCAGAACGGCACTACAGTCGCTCAGCTCAAGAGGACTTTTCATGTCCTTTCCTTGGAGCCTGGATGACCGCCTCACCTTAGAGTCACAGGTGCTACTGAAAGCTGCCATTGTAGTGTCAGTGGGTGTAATTAGTTCTGAGTGAGAGCTTTCGAGTCACCCTCCTTACATGGGTCAGCTCTAGATGGGAAAATTAAAGAACACGAGTTTCAAAACACACATACTCGCATAGCCTTTTAGAAATGGTTGCTGCCCGCCATCTCTTAGCAACTGTTTCTTCAACTAGTCAATGAAGCAGTAGAGTTGGGCGAAGGTAAAGCACCGAAGCAAGAAAGAGAGGGAGGGGGAGAGAGAGGGAGAGAGAGGGAGAGAGAGAGAGAGAGAGAGAGAGAGAGAGAGAGAGAGAGAAATTTTAAAGCATAAAGAGCATGGCTATCGTATGTGAACATGGAATGTGATGCACAGCAGGATAGTCAATTGGTTAGCAATAGTAGTAGCAGTAGCAGTAGCAGTAGTTGTAATAGTAGTAGTAGTGTAGTAAGGTATTATTGGTGTGGAAAATTGTATTATGATATTCTGATCTAGGGGATTAAAATGGTATTGTAGCAGTCTGCGGCCATTTTCTGACTCCAAGCTAAACTGGCTGTTAATAAGAATGGAGGTAATACAACATCCCTGTTTTTATTTCACAATCACTATACCTGACTAAAACATACGATAAAAATCCGACAAAAAACAGAATACCGGTACTTGTTTGTATTTCACAAGGAGTTTCAAAAAAATGCTACAAGTAGTTTAAATCTTGGACTATTATATGTTACAGTGATTTTTGGAGCTTTGCATTCAATTTATTTTAAAGTACTGGATGGCCAGTTTGCATACACCTGCCCATCACATTCACATGTACTTTTTGAGCATCTAATTTCCAGCCCATGCTTTGCATGTTCCATTAATCTCCGTTATTCTGAGAAGACTCATTATCTTCATTATTCTGATCGGGCTACTTCCACACCAGCCATGTCTATATGGGCCTCAGATATTCAACCCAATTGTGCGTTTACACCGTTGAGGTGAGAGTTTGCCTACACAGATTGCATATGGTTTTTCTTTGTTTTCAAAAAAGTACTTAACGTTTGAGCTATATGGGTCATAAAATCAGTAAAGTATGACTCATCTCACACTGTATATGTTTAAGAGGCGGAGGCCCACAGTCAGGAAGTTGATCATTAATAGCTTTTGTATATTATGAAAATCTCCTGGTTTGGAAACTTATCACACAAACTGAAATGTGATAAACTCTTGGCAAACAAATGGCTTCTGCTTTTTTCCAAACTGGGGCAGTATGAGTGACTAACATTATCAGCGAGCAGTGATACTATGCAATCTTTATATCAAATTGCATGCTCCAGAGAATAAAAGAAATTTGACACTGCCCACCCTAATGTACAAGAAACTTCCGTGATCACACAAAGATAGAAAGACCTGTGAAACTAACAATTCATGCAATCTTAATCGCTTCAGGCCTCTAAATAGAAATAGTTGCAGGACTCAAATAACAGGTCTAAGAATGTTTACATGCAATTAAAAAGCCTTTTTTTCTAGAATGTTTACATTAAACCAATAGCATCATATGTAATTAGCTAACACAGTCAACAAATACAACACTTAAAGAGCTAGTTCACCACTAGATGTGTCCAAAGTGCTGCTTTCTGAACGCAAAACAATTTAATAACTTACATTAAGGCGTATACCCTGAAAGAGAAACCGTGCACACATACACACACACACATTTTAGCCTCACATTAACGCCTAGGGGTGAATTAAGCATAGCCAGTCCCCGTACTGATATGTGTATGACAGCAGTGGAAACTGTAGAACTCTGGGAAAAGTCACACATGAGATAATCCTAAACTCTATATAGACCCACGGCTTAGGTTTGAGCCAAAGGACCATGCTGCTGCGAGGCGAAACACTAAACCTTTGTGCACAATGAAAATGAAAAAGAAAACACTGGTAAGTCCTAGAATATCAACTAAAGACTGCATACGAAACTCATGGCAGTGGTGTAAAAAAATTTTTTTTTACACAACAGTGGCGAGACCACAAAGTAATCTGGACACCAAACAAACCTAAAACTAACTTCAGTCCAAAGATTTTAACAGAGATGGCTTATGACTGAAATTGGAGGGGTACAATTTGCTCATTATGCTGAAAACTCTGGTTCTTGAAGTGAATCCTGGAATAAACAACTTTCCTCCAATGTACAGTAATACATGCCAATTAGATTATTCTATGAACAAGAAGTTTCCACTTTTCAACTTCCCATATCAAAGTCCAGCTATCAGCGTTCCTCTGCAAACATCCGGCTTTGCTGAATGCTTGTGGTGTTTAAACCTTGAGCAGGTTATTTTAGTCATTCATTTTCCTATTCATTCCAGATGTCTTACAAAAAACCTGTCTGTGTATAAGTAATACCGAAACTACACAAACAACCAACACATGACTAGTAAACAACTAAATATTCCAACTAAACAAAAGAAATAAACGAACAATGAAATCTTTTCGACTTTCCCCTACAAGTACCCGACTCCTTGTTAATTTTATCCAAGTATCATGTGCCATTTATCTATACAACACACAAAACATGCTCGACCACTTTTTTAAACAAACGCCCACAAACGGAAGTGACGTAAAACAAACGTGCACTGAGCACTTTAACGTGAGAATTAAACGGGAAAATGAAAATAATGAGACATTTATAAAACTCGTGTTGTGACAATTTACTTACAACAAAAGAAATAAAGAAAGGCTCACACTCTTCTCTCTGGTAAATTCCATCAGGAATAATGGCACAGGCTGAATGCCAAATGAGTGTTTAACGGCCGCATAGTGTTCTACATAGGGTGCATTCCTCTGCCATGTAGTGCACGTACGGAAGATGTACAGTGATTTGGGATGCAACCGTAGACACATTTTTATACTTTCTACTCAGCCAAAAGAACAATGTAACTAAATTACAGCCCAATTCTCTTCATAAACATCTTATATAAGTAATAAAAAGAATGATCCCACCTTGTTTTACTTTCTGGGTTTAATCGTCGCTAACTCATCTTCCTGAGGTAAAGTTCAGCTCCGGTAACACCTGTTCTGTCAACATAACTCCTTGGCAAAGAACTAGAAAATGTCTAGAAACCTTTTAAACGTCAAAGTGTTGAAAGGTAACTAAACATAACGTCGTTATTCGCGGTGTTTTGTCTTATCTCCACCTTGTTTGACCTTGTTTCACGTTTCTCCGTCTCTAAACGCTTTGTTTGAGTTTTAGCAGCCGCTGTCCGGTTGTAGACAGAGGGAGGGACTCACATCGCGCGTGCATCGTCCGTTGCAGCTATGGCAACTAAAGTAGCGTAACGCGCGAGGCAGTGAAGATATTTTATTATGGGAATCACATGGTAGCAGTGTATTCAGGGGCTATTCTGTTAAAGCATTATTCTCTCTCATAATGAATAATTGTTTAAGTATCCACGATGTACAGTAAATCACTTGCAGTTATCTATATTAAGAATCGCATCGTTTAATTACATTTAGCAACTTTAAGTGAATTTCAGTTCCCAAAGTAAATTGAGTAGCATTAAATGCCACCATCCTTCTTTTATGAGTAGTTGATTAAATCTGTATAAATCAGATAAGACAGCAGGGGCCATAAAAAAAAACAGCTTCTCATAAAATTCCTATTACAGAGCATTGTTGATGCATTTAAATTGGTTTCAAACAGCTAGACATCTGGATTATACTGTTTACATGTTCATAGTCTGTGTGATTTATTTATCCCTGGTGAGTCCTGTCAAAATTAATCCAAACTATCGTGCTTGTCATTATTATCAGGCAAAACTCTGCACACAGGTTCTGTAGCCAAAACATGTTCATCTTTAATGTTATTTCAATCTATTGATATTCCATGACACAAAGTTAGCAACTATACTTTAAGTATGACTTGATATTAGAATTTTAAAGCTTGTTGCTTTTTTCCATAGTTTGGGGTTCACGTTACACTTAGTTTGCGATATAATGAACCAGTATTAATGCATTAATTAAAAGCGTAAATGTACTGAGAAATTAAAGAAAAAATGATGCTTTCACGTTAAAAAATATATTTTTTCTTTTGACAATTAGAAGGTTGCAATGGACAACAATGATATGTGCGTCATCTACTTTTGTAATCTGGTGACAAAAGACAATCTATCTCTGTAGAAGTAGATAATGGACCGGTTAGATATGTTGACCTCACATTTGTTAGCTTTTGTCTAATCATATAATCATTATACCATACTTTACTTTAAGGATGTTCTGTAAATGCAGAGTAATGCAATTTGAGTAGCATTATTGCAGTTATTTCACAAACATCATTTGATATCTTTCACAACATTTTCCATTTTTAATGCGGCCCAGGACTTTGGTCCTTACCCGTCTGTACCGTACTAGTCTGTCCTTGTCAGTATCACTGGCAAGTAAAAAGAGTAGAGGTGGTTTACATGTGAGAACATATCTCGGCACAGCTATGAAGTACACAGAAACACTGCACAGAAACAGAAGTAAAAACTTCCCAGGTAACACGTGGAGTATTGCCATTAAATAGCATCTGCCTATATGTAAAATAGTGTCACTGAAAACACTTTTATATAAAAATAAATATATTTGTGTATTTGTTCATTTTCCTATTCTCAGTCATTTCTTTATTCATTTGTTCTCATTAATACAACTTATACAGTTTTTAATTGAGCACTTATCAGTGTTCTATTTGGCCAGAAAAGCATTAAATCCAGCTTGTATCGACACTAAGGATCCACTAGGTGGCAGTCGTTTCTCGTATAACACTATGCATAACTGACAAGAGTGTAATAATCTAATTCTGTTTACTAACCCGCAGTATACTGGTTCTAAAATGAATTAGTTTGTTTAGAATGTTTATAATATAATATAATATATGCTGAATAATGTTTCTTTTTGCATGGTTTTTCTATCTTGGTTAGAAGATTATCAGTTATCATATTTTACAGAACAGCTCAGTATGTGTGTGTTTTGTAGTGCAGTTCATTGTGACAGGAAAAACATCTTTTAGAATCTATTTCTGGTTAAACACCAGACAGATCATGTCTGTGCGATGAGGAATGTATTCGTTTTTTACAGAACCGTTGCACCGTTGATACACAATTCTGCCAGGATCTGTTCAAAACTATGCAGTTGAAAAAGATTTCACGAGATTTTATCCAAATTTGTAAAGCTTGCTAATTACATGCCTCATTTTCACCCTGATTTCCAAACACTCGGACTTAGATTGCCTTGTCAGATCTTCCAGTGATAAAAATGCAGATTTCGTCCTGCTGGTGATGGGGGGGAAAGAAAACCCACTAAACCTCAAAGGGTCTAATTCAGATAAGCATGTACTTATCATTATCATTACAGTAAATTGTATTAAAGTATACTAAGGGTATATACTGTTTTTTGTCGTACATATACGATCATGAGATTGTGTTGTAAGGATTTTAGAAGAAAAGGTAAGTAAATTACCGGTCTCTCTTCAGAGCATATGTTTTTCATTGCATATTTAACTTTGCCACAAGCTACCAGTTATAGGGCCACCAGATATTTCTTATGCCCTTTAAACCCGGGGCAATGTGTACTGACAGGCTGTTAAAGAAAAATCGAATACATTAAAGCACATTTTATAAATAACAACGCATTAGTATTTTGCTTCAACCTTTTCTGACTGTTTAGGCTCCTAACCCTATTTTTCCATTTAGGCACCAACATCTGCACGAGAGACCCTTTAACTGAGTCTCATGCCTAACGCAGTCAAGTGAAAACATTATTTTTTTATCTTTTATTTGGCTTGCTTTCTCACAGGTCTGTTAAAAATGCTGCAGGAGCTGAAGACCTACTCGCTACAGAGAAGAGAAAGCAAAATGTTCTGGCTTCTATTACTTCAGCAGAAATGTTGCATGTAGATATGAATTACAGGTGTTATTTCAATCATTTCAGGGTCTGGTTAAAAAATTTTGTAAGGCCTTTTTTTTTTTTTTTTTTTTTTTAGCATGAATAAAACTTTTTATGAGTTTGGCTCTTCTATGAAAGTCAGGCGCAGGTGAAATCCTGCCCTTTTCCACATCCTCGCCTTCATCCCTTTCAGCTTCTACTCTGTCAGCGCCGTTCACAAACGAGCTGATAAATCTGTTATTAGAAAATAAAACAAATCAGAGACTGTTTTATGGGGCGGCTAACATGCATGCAGCATTTACGAAATGGAACATGGTCAAAGATATTTTGGCACGGCACAGCCTCTTCACACAGGATAGGGCAGATAAATCAACAGTCACTCCATGTCACCCAAAAAGCTATGAGATATCAAAATAATAACAAAGATGTCAAGCTGGGATAGAAATTAGTAAATACTAGTCGCTAAAGTTGACAGCTTTTCAAGGCTCAGGGATGTTTTCGTTTATTTCCCTAAAACAATTTAACTCAATATTTGCAAATGTAATTTGGGAATTTGTTTCCTCGCCCTTTCTGCATGCACACTAATGAAGTAGACAGATTTTTTTATTTCTTTTTTTTTAAAGAAGGCAGCAAAAAACAGGTGTTACATTAAAAATCGTACGATATACGCTTAGGGCAGTTGCACAGTCCTGTCCTGTCCTGTCCTGTCAAGCCATCTGTCAAAATGTCTTAAAAGTTAGTAGTAACGTTAAAAATATTGGGATTATTATCCAAAAAAAATATTTTTTTTTTTTTGTTATTTTCAGTTTAGAATATCTCTTAAATATACAGTGTCATGAAACTATCAGATTTGATTTTTCATGCACAGCAGTCTACAGATTTGACATAAACTGATGTGGAGCAGCAGTGCTACCGGTGGAAACGCCTGGTTAATAATAGAGATAAGAGAATAACAATCTGACAAACACAGTAATCCAAAAACCACTTTTGTCAACCACAATGATCAGAAAAGAATCTCAGAATGCACAACACAAAAAAAAGAATAAGCTACAATAGCACAATGTTAGCCAAGGAAAGGAATCTGTGTTAAAATTTGGGTGCAAACTCACAGAAACTGGAAGTGAAAGCTGGAAAAACATCACCTGGTCTTTTTCCAGTCTTCAGCTGTCCAGTTTCAGTGAACCCGTGCCCAGATACCAAACAGACGGTAACCTGAGTTGATGGACAAACCCGGGCCTGTGGATCTGCGATACAGCAACTGTAATAAAAATCCTAATAACCCTAATAGACAATTATTACTATTGTGTTAACTCATTAATATCATTTTCTATGTTCAACTCTACAATGCCTTTCTTCCTCTCATAGTAAATACAGCACATATATTAAAGCCTGTATGATGCTATACGAATGTCTGACAGTGTCTTAGCTATTAGCATCATGCTTTTCACAAGATCATTACTTTTCCAACATGTACAATAGTGGTTGGATTAACATTCGATCATAAAAGTTATGGCCCAACATAAATGTCAAGACCAGTAATGCTAAAGGTTTTATAGGACCTCTGCAATGAGTAATTGATTTATATTTATATCTCATGTGGGATGCTGGTTTCAGATACGCTCCATTTCCTCTTTATATCAGTAAATTGATGATAAATATTGTGTTAATCGTATTTTCAGCTGCTCATTACTTTGGTCAACAGGAGAGTATCCCCGTTAAACTGAAGCAAAGCTACCTGGGTCATGGTCAGTGGCCTTTTATGATGCTTGGTTCTCATGTTATAAACTTTAGTTAGAAGTAATATGATTAGTTATTAGGGGAAGTGGTAGCTCAGTGGTTAAGGTGTTGGACTGCTGATCCAAAGACTGGGGTTCAATTCCCAGCACCACCATGCGGTCACTGCTGGGCGAGGTCCTTAACCCTCAACCGTTCAGTTGGATAAAATGTTAGTCGCTTAAGTACTTATGGATAAGGGCATCTGCCAAATGCTGTAAATGTAAATATTCCACAAAGATCAGCAGCTGATGCAATAAGGAAATGATGAAGAGTCACGGTTCAGCTGTATCAGGTTTACAGAGAAATGATGGCTATTTGGACAATGTCAAATTGATTTTGAATGCCGCTTATACATCTTTAGTGTAAAGCTGGTAAGAGCCACATGTTCTGCTTGTACATTTCATTCTATGAATAATGCACCGAGAGCTAGAAATGAATGCCTTAATGCAGTGTGCACTTCATCAGCAGAGATGTATTACAGAATATCATAACATGAAATACTTGGAAAAGACATGGATTTCCTGTTGGCATCTTCAGACCATCTGAGGAGAAACTATATATGTGTATGTACTGTGTTTTTGAGCTCCTTTGTGTGCTGGGATTAATGTGCCTTTTTACATCAACGGTATCCGGGACAAGTGGGAAGAGATCCATCTGTAGAAATGAATATTAACCGGGCAGAAAATGGTATTTCACTTTGAAATGTGCTCTGTGCGCTGATATAGATTTAGCATGCAAGCTAAATGTCAACCTTCATTTTCCAATATTTAAATGATGCAACATTTCGCCCCCTTCCCTCCGACTTCAGGAAGGTGTACCTTATTTCATTTTTTATTGACTTAAATCCGTTGAAGAGATGAAACCGTTTAAACATTAGATTAGATTAAATTTGATTCAACTTTATTGTCATTGTGCAGAGTACAATACAGAGCAAATGAAATGCAGTTAGCATCTATAACCAGCCATTGCAAATATAAATGTGTGTATATATATATATATATATATTGTATATACACCCGTGTGTATAAATTTGTATGCTGGGATATGCGGAATCAAAGAATTTCACTGTATGTTGTACTGTATGATGTGCATGTGACCAATA
>JAOUQX010000030.1:21045179-21055329 GCA_028566295.1 Liobagrus marginatus
CATTCACACACACATTCACTCCTATGGACAATTTAGAGTAGCTAATTCAACTATGCCCAATCACATGTGTTTGGAGGCCGGAGGAAACCAGAGTACCCGGGGAAAACCCACCCAAGCAGGGGGAGAACATGCAAACTCCACACGGAAACACCCTGGGTGGGAATTCAAACGCATGACCTTCTTGCTGTGAGGCAGGAGTGCTAACCGCTCTGCCATAGTGCCACCCATATGGTGTATAGTTCGACCATAATCTAATCGTTTGGTTTTTTCATACTATGTTTACTGGACTGGCTTTGTCTTTCTTCACACCACTGCTTTTGTTTGATCGGAGGCGGGCAGAGGTCTTTGGCTATTTTAACTTCTCGCTATCATCTCAGGACACTCATCTGGCGTATGGTGTGAGACCTGTAGCAAATTTGAGTATTCCTCTATGTGTCATGTTTTCACAGGTCTTTCTTTTTTCCTGCTTAGTCTATCTTGCCAAAACTTTATATCACTCCAGGCCTCCTTTATGAGACTGGGGGAAGTTTCCAACATCTTTACATGCAGTTCATAAACACTTCCTACTTTAACCTCCAGTTTGCACAATCCTGCTGGGAGAGAAACGGCGGCCCCTCGTCTTAATACTGCTCTTCATATATTCTTCTATTGCTTTGTGAAGAGAAGAACGCATCACTGAATCTGGGCGATAGCGTGCCGGAATTACGGTAAAGCCATAAATCCACTACAGGATTTACCATCTGTCTGCATTCTCAGCTTCTCCACACACTATGTTTATAAATCATTTTAGGTGGTTTCTAAAAAAAGAAAAAAAACTTTCCATGAAAATATGTAACAAATAAAATTTCGCAACAGGTTGTGTTTGCATGGGAAAATAGTTAGAAAGTGGTTTGATTACATTTGTTTTTCATAATATCCTATATAATATATATAATATTCATAATAAACACCAAACCTTTACTCATTGTACATTTTACCCTGAAAGAAAGGGAATATGTGATCAATCGGATTTAGGAAACAGTATTGTACATGATGTGCATAACATAAATAATGTATGCTACTTAATCACAAGATCAAATTTTAGAGATTCAATTTTCATCAATTCACATAGTATTAATGTAAACTAATACGGATGAAATACCTCACAAGGATGTTACCACAGATTGGAACTATAGCTATAGTATTCGATTTAGGCATTAAATACCACAATGTAGAAAAGCGTGTGTTGATGTTTTAATTATTAGTTCACTGTTTTATCATGCTTTTGTTTGATCATGCTGAATTTAGCAAAAATAAATAAAAAATGTATCAATGTAACTCAGTTCGATCATTTGGAACCAATAATTAATGAGACTAATTCAACAACCTTTTTTTTTAAATGTACATGACTCAATCTATTTTTAGTTATTGAACGTTATGCAACATTTGTGAATATAACTAGTTCCTGTTATCACTTATATTCCAACTGTATATTCTAACGCTCAACGCTAATAAGCAGAAATTCAGCTTGTAAATATATCGCATGCTTTGTTCTGTCATATTAATATCTTTTAAGGATTATTTCTTCATTGAACTGCAGATTTATCTGTTCATTATTTGACCTGTCTGTATTATGGAAACGATAACTTACTAGAACATGCACATAAGTATAATCATGTGCTTTTTTTTACATCATAACACCTTCTCCCCAATAAGACAGAGCTTTGGTATATGGTAAATAATTGTGGATGTGGTGGCGCAACGGTTAAGGCTCTGGGTCCGCGATCAGAGGATCGGGGTCAAGTCTCGGAACAGGCAAGTCACCATCATCGGGCCCTTGAGCAAGGCCCTTAACCCTACTTGCTCCACGGCCGCCGCACGCTTTGGTTGCCGCCAGCTTCCTAAGAATCTGGGATATGTGAAATATCGATGCCTTATCTTATCGAGCGACTTACATTTTTTTATCCAACTGAGCAGTTAAGGGTTAAGGGCCTTGCTCAGGGGCCCAGCAGTGGCAGCTCGGTAGCTGGCAATTGAGCCCTTAATGGTTAAACACTTAACCACTGAACTTCCCTATCTTTACTCTTGCAAAAACTGTCAGACTGTTGACTTGTCGTTTACTAAAAGCACCACTACGTGACATCTTATTTGTAGGTCTTTTAAAAATTCCTCTTTGTTCTACATTACAGGGATATTTTTCTAGTTCGTTATTATACGGAGTACACATAAATACCAGACATCAAACAGATCTATAGCGGTAACTTTTTAGTGTCGAATATTTTCATTTTAATTTAACAAGCTCATAAAAATACATAATTGCTTTTCAAATCAAGATAGTCTTCATGTATGAATAAAATGCAGCCACAAAGTAAGACTATGCCTTATACAGTACTATATTTTATGGCTGTTGCCAGGAGGTCAGATTTACTACTAGGGAATTATGCATGCTTAAACCCAGACAATGTCCTTGACAGCTAAATGTCTTATTTATTTCCTGCTCATTGTGCCTCTTCGAACATGGTGTCCACACCAGATAAGCTCTAACATAACGCATAATCGTAAGCGAAAGACGAAAACCTGCTGCAAAAATGCATTACTGCAGAGAATTATCTCAGAGGTATGCTGCTTTTAAATAATAACAGCTAGCTTACAGCTAGCACGGTTATTGAAATTGTCAGTGTGACAAGGCCTGTTCTCATTACAGCTCCACAATGGAGGCAATAAGAACGATGGTGTACATCAAAAGAGCAATATCCACTGGCAGCTAATTATCAGCCTTTAGATTTTTAATGGCCTTTTCATGGAGGTAGGAAGCAAAATCAATTATAACTGTTGCCCAAAGATGGAACTCTTTCAAGGACCCAATTTGTTTACAGGTCGACATCAATGCCCAGAGTGTGAGGAGCAAATGGAAAGCAGAAAGAGGTGAACGAGGGTGGATCTGGCAAGTTAGCACTAGCATCTGTGGTGGTGCTCCGTATCAGACGACAAGGATGAGGAATTAGGCCGAGCACTCACTTTTTACCGAGAGCAGCTTGCTGTCGTCAAGCAGCACATCGAATTCTCCCTACACTCCCATCATCATCGCAGGCATTCATCACCTGCTGCACCGTGCAGGTTGTCAGTTCGGGCACGTTTCCAACATTCTGATGCAGGATGGAGGAGTAGATGACCGCATCACCCGAAAGCCTGTGTAGTTTTCTCAGTAAGAATATAAACACAGATAAAGTGTGCATCTGCAAGAAAAGGAAAGCGTACTAACCTTATCACTAGTCCTTAAATGGTGTGCTAAATTGTTTCAGATTTGCAAATGGGACACAGTAGATAAACTCTAAGAATGAAAATGCACAAACGTAAGCAAGAGTCGAAACCCTGCTGATGAAACGCATTACTGCAGGGCATCTCCTCACAAATGTGCTGCTTTCTGAAGCCAAACGGCTTCCTTTATAATTACCGAATTATCATGCCCAGTAAGATTTACACAATTATTTGTTATGATGTACACGATGTGATGAGAAAATATAGAACGAATTGATAAGCATTAAACTAACTCCATATATCAGAATATTTAGGGACTTTGGTGGTGGTGGTGGCTCAGTGGTAAAAAGCTCTGGGTCAGTGATCACAGGGTTGGGGGTTCAAGCCCCGCACCAGGCAAGCTACCATCATTGGGTCCTTGAGCAAGGCCCTTAACCTCACTTGCTCCAGGGGCGCCGTTCGTTCTGTCTGACCCTGCGCTCTGACCCCAGTGTTCAAATTTGTATGCTGGGATATGCGGAATCAAAACATTTCACTGCATGTAAGATAAATACGATGTGTAAAAAAATAAAAACTTACTTACTGTAGGATAATGAAACTACCCAGAAATCGGAAATGATTTAATGCTTCCTGGAAGTAGCTTTTCTATCTGATTAATCAGAATCAGAAATACATTATGAATCCCAGGGGGAAATCCATTCATTCATTCGGTCATTCATTCGTTTGTTCATTCATTTATTATCTAGCGTTTATCCTGTTCAGGGTCGTGGGTGCTCTGGAGTCTATCCCAGCTAACTTAGGGTGTGAGGCGGCGTACATCCTGAAGCCACAGTTATTTCACACAACCGACAGTTAATCGCAGGCCTAACACTTACCATTCGCACACACATTCACTCCTATGGGCACTATTTAGTGTAGCCAATTCACCCATGTCCAATCACATGTGTTTGGAGGCGAGATGAAACCTGTTATCTGGCTAAATCTGTTAAACCTGTAAACTGTTATCGAACCTTATAAGCATAATTAATATCAATAACCCCCTTATAATATGATTCATCTATTGAAATATGAGGCTCAGTATTTCAAATATCGCCAAAAAAAATATCGCGCCTATTGATTACAGCAAAACAGTTTTTGCTTGTTTGTTTCTCCAAATTTTTTTTTATAGTTTTATTAACAAATGAAGAAAAATTTCAAACACCCATTGACTTTGCTATACAGAAGCATCTAAGGTGTCCCCATACCCCAATTCAGAGTACAACATTTAAAGCTGACCGTCTAAGCCATGTAAGGCACATACCTTAACTGTGACCACGGAAGGGGTCTGTAAATTTTTTTTTTTTTTTTTTTTTTTTACAGAGACAGCTATTTAATACACAAATAAATTTAACCTGCTGATGAAAGAGTCAGTATGATATTTTTAGGATTAGGAATCTTTCTGGTAAAGAGAGACTTCACTAGTGTGTAGTTTTATTACCTGGTCTCTGGTCATCATATGATATTTCTGTCATATGATTATTATGTCTGTGAATATTCTCATCCGATCCTATTTATGTTTCTAGGCTGTCCTTTATCTTGATGGCTAACACACACACCAGACAGCTTGCTACTGTTGGTAAATGACATACAGTATGTGTGACAGCATATGACCTTAACGTTCAAAGTCGGTTCAGACAGCTTTGAACTGTGAAAGGCTGATCAGATCAACTCGTGGCAGCTCCGGAAGTGAGGATTTCATTTGAGTGATCTTTTTCTTGCCTGACCGAACAATGACGGGTTTCGATTTTTTGACAAAATCTTTAAATAATTGTCATATAGATGTCTAAGCTACTTGGAATCCTGGGAAAGTTATCAATGAATCATGACAGGCGAACTGATGCATATAGTGTATAGCTAAACTACTGAAAGTGAAGAGTAGTGTTAAGTGTCCTGTGAAATACTGAAGGAAGTCAAAGGAAATGAGGGGGAATTAAATCCTGCAGTGCTGCAGAGCCTCCTTTACCTCAACACACCCTTTGTGTGTGAAACCAGGACAAGCTACATGGTTCTTGGTTTAAAGTACTCCCACTGAAACCATATGTACTGCTTTAAATTGCTTTTTTTTTTTTTATTCTTGGCATGGGTTTCAGATCTATAAGAGCTCTTGTCAAATTGAAACCCCTTAAGATCCAAAAAAAACATTTAACCTTCTTTAAAAAAAGACCTTGAAACGGTCTTTGATGACAATCATTATATCTATTTTTATGCTTTTATCTTTGGGAGCTTCCCGAAATTAGTTTAAGATTCTGTTGTGATGATGTTGCACAGGAGTCTGGCTTCTTGGGCACAACTGAACCTCTGAAGACCAGGTCCCTTGCTTCTTTAAGGCTCCATAACTCAGCTTTGACATGTTTCAGCTCGGCTGTTCATTAGAGTACCCAAATGCTCCCGAAAGGGAGGTTGGCCTCTTATCTCTAAACGACCCCCTCCAACATCGCGCCCTGTAGCTAAATCTTTTCCTATAAACACACCGAGTGATATAAGGGTCCAAACAGCCTGACTACATGGCTGCCGGTGGTTAGGTCAGTGCCTTAGAGTAGTTCATGTGTCAGGACACAGCGATCGACTCCAGATGCTGAAAGATCTATGACTGCTTAGCAGCAGCTCTGTAATGTGAACGTGTAGGATGAGAGCTTGCAGATAGAGAATAAGAGAAAGAGAGAGGGAGTGGGCTGTACCTCTTCTTTTGAAATGAGGTCTGAGCATCACTGTAATTACCGTCTTCATGAATGACCTGCGTAAATTTTGTCCTGATTGTACTCCCATTATAGCAACTGTAAAATGATTACAAAGCACACAAAAGCATAGTGATTTGAAACCTAAAGAAATACTACAGTATATTTCAACCTAATGTCTGTATCCCCCCCCCCACCACACACACACATCTGTAACATCTGTGTGATTACCACAGACCTCAATTTTTCAGAACATTTCCCTGTGATTAAAAGAATTTCAACCTGGTGAAGTAAAGCCCACTTATTAAGAAAGATGTTGAATTACCGCAATTATTGTAAAAAATGAGTATTTAAAAAAATACAAAAGACATGATTCTTCTTAGTTCTTATTCTTTGTAATAACTTCAGCGACAGGCAGCGTTGCCACCTCACAGCTGCCGAGTCTACTGTTCGATCCTGAACTGTTGGTTATTGTCTACATAATTGTACGATTTGGGATCTCTCCCTAAAAACCTGCAATGAGGTGGATTAGTGACACTAAATTAGCTCTAGGTCCGAAGAAGTCCCAATCGCATGTGTTTGGAGGCAGGAGGAAACCGGAGTACCTGGGGAAAACCCCCATAAGCATGGGGAGAACATGCAAACGCCACACAGACGTTTGGGCAGGAATAGAACCCATACTCCCATTGCCTTGTTGCTGCGAGGCAGGCATGCTAACCACTCTGCCACCGTGCCACACTGCAAGTATATATAATTGGAGTAAATTAATTCCCTATCTCATAGGACTCCGTGCACAAGGCTGGAACACACTGGACAGCGTGCTAACCCATGGCACGGCACATTCGGACACACACCCTTTTCAGTGCACAGCTTAAAGTGCATGTCTTTGAATTGTAGAACCCCTCAAAACACAAAGAGAGCATGCAACTTATGCACACAGGGTGGCGTTGGAACGCGAACCAACACACCTACACTGTTTCGTATGCAGCTATTACACATGATCTATATTGAATCTAAAAGTCAGAAAGTATTCATCTTAGGAGCGCATTATATTTGTGGTTCTGGACCTTTGGATATCTGTGGATAAGTGTAAGTATTATCATTCATTAATCTTCTAAAGAAACTTGCTTTTAGGAGGTTTTTCACTGTATCATGCCAGTTCTTGTCCAGTAATTACTCGTCGCACTGTCGGAATTGACCCCACTAAAATTATGACCTAATTTTGATAAGCAACTGTGTATATGTCATGTTCCCCACATCAGATTAGATTATCAGGGTCATTTAACAATAATACACAGACAATACAGAAAATGCAGCTGCGTAAGCATGTTAGTGTCAGCTCATTTTATGACGGGTCATTTATTTCGATCTCCCTCTCTTATAGTCAGGTCAGAAAATCCTGGGAGGTATAACGCAGAAATTAATCATATCGAGAGAAAAAAAAAGAGCTGGAGATCTTATCACTGATTCATTGTATATTTAGAGCTTAAACTTAAAATTCTAAGGCTCATACATAGTATTGATCAACCTTCCAAGTTATTCAATCGTCCGATATAGTCGTTTCCACCACATTAATTGAATTATAGAATTGTATCATTTTGTCAATATAATTAAATATATGCACTTACCCCAGGCGGATAATCACGGCTCAACTCGTGCCTGTTATGTAATTGAATATTACAGTGCATACAATTGCAAGCGCTTGACTAGATTTTATATTAAAGATGATATTGTTGGGGTTATTTATCCGCATCCGCATATTTCCTTCTAATCGTTTCTTGTTTTAAATAGCGCAGTGCTCTTAGTTTGTATAGGATGACTGCATGACTTAGTATAAGCAGAGCAAGTGTGTAATCAGTCGTTAAGCACAGGAACAACACAGCACAATCATAATTAGGGGAGGAAGCATGAGACTATTTGGGTCGTAGCAAGCTTGTGTCTCATCAGTCTGGCCTTTATGATGTATGGGTGGAGCGGACCGGAGCCAGCCAGCCCACCACTTCAGAGTGAACAGCAATACAAATAACACTGCGCTGATGAGATTAAGCAATTCAAGATGTGTGTTTGTGTGCATTCGTTTAAGGCACATAGAGCCAGTTTTTTTCCAGCAGCCACCCCCGCTGACGTGCGACCTCCGCACACCACTGAGTATACAACCACACACTAGATTTGTCCACAGTAAACAAAACTCAACTCCTTCCTTTGTTGTCTTGTGTGCCACACTGCAGTAAACATACTGATGATTTCCTGTAAAGTCAAAGCTTGTGGGTAACACAAATGGCATGGGATATTATTAAAAACAAAGATAAAAAATAAAATAAAAGATGGCCGCCAAAAACATAACCTTGAAGACAACCTGTACTGTATATGGAGAACGGAAAATTAAAGGCACGCTGGAGATTGTGTTGCGGTCCCAGCATTTAATCTAAACAGAAGAAACGCTTGTTTATACACTTAATTATATATTATTATATTATATTATGTATGAATTATATTGTATTAATATATGTATATATATATATTATATACATACATTGTATTGTACAGAAGTAGATAGACAGACAGACAGACAGACAGATAGATAGACAGACAGACAGACAGACAGATAGCACTTCATTTATATAAAAAAGCCAAGATAGATTTTAGTTCCTTAGCCAACAAGTGACAAGATCTTTCCTGTTATCTCAGAAAAAGTCTGCCAAAATAACAGGAAGGGAATGGTAGCTCAGAATGTACATCACACCAATACATATTAAAGTGGGTCGTGAGTCCTGTTGGCTAAAAGCATAAACATTATTGGGTTTCATTTCTTTGAAATCTGTATGAGCTCGTATGACAACGGCTGTGTTTGACATTTATAACAATATTAAAATAGGAATTTGTTTGACAGCTAATTGGCAAATGGAATGGAACAAATGTGGAAATAGCAAACTATATGAGGTGAATCCAATACCAAATCAGGAACTATTGTCAAGAACTAAGTTTTATTTTGAAAACAGATACGGCCAGGTTGTTTATACAAGATGTCGATTTGGCAACTCAAGACTCACCCACTCATATCTATTGGAAGGGGACGAGAAGCCGGGTTATGATTTGTGTAAAAATTTCTGGAGTATAAAACATATTTTAATAGAATTCCCTTGATTAAATGATATTAGACAACGGTTTTATTCAGAAAATATATTAATGGACATTTTTTAAAAGATTCCTCTGGAATAATTTTAGAATTTCTGTTAAATATAAAATGTAAAAATTCGATGTAATTGTTATCATTATTATTATCATCATTGGTAAATAGGTGTGATCGTGTATATTGATTGTTTTTAAGTGATTGTATTCATGATTGTGAAAAAATTTAATTCATGTTGATTGCCATGAATATAGCCCATGCTGCTTATATGGTGTTAAATAAATAAATAAGCCAGATAATGATTTTTGTTTGACAAACTCTACAGAAGACTTTAGATGCATTAGTTCATATTCATATTAGTTCATAGTTAGTTAGAAGCCAATAAAGGCAGTTTGCTTTTATATGCTCAACGAGAACTGAAAATACAGTATGCATTCATCACAGTACATTCAGTATCCACCCTCCAGCTCCATTCTCAGAGGTGAGTGGTAGCGCTACCATGCTGATAACGCATGCACTCACACACTACTACCGGCGAGAAGACACAATTGCTAGCTCAATATGGGTACATGAGATTACAGCCTTGAGTCGGTGACCAAAATGATTTCATTCACCTTCCACTGTATGTTTAGTAATGCATTTAAAGCACTTTCACTTTTCATCTCAGCTATAATACGCAATAGTTTTCCCATAACAAGGTCATATACGCACACAGCATTTTATCCCAGGGGTAACGAAATTACTGCCGAGATTGTGACCAAAATATATCACATGCAATCCATTTACAATTCATGTCCCAATTCATCCCCTTTACCTGAAATTTAACGATACTATTAGCACACACTCTTATTCAGTCTTACATAGGAAATGTGTGAACAGATAATGAAAACAGTGATTTAAGGAACTTAAAGTATATAAAAATATAATTAAATGCAATATGCTTGGCTGTAATGCAATGCCGGTGCCTGTATCTGTATTTAAATATTCATATCTCTGTCTGTACAGTATATCAATTTTTTTTTTTTTGTACATGTCTGAGAAAATTTCTAACAAGTTTTCTTTTTATTTT
>JAOUQX010000030.1:21254241-21266784 GCA_028566295.1 Liobagrus marginatus
TGTATGCTGGGATATGCGGAATCAAAGAATTTCACTGTATGTTGTACTGTATGATGTGCATGTGACCAATAAAAACTCAAGTTTAAGACATGAGTCTTCTCTCATCATGAGTGGACAATCACGAGTCAGTATTGAACAAACGGATTGACGGTGTAAGTAAAGCGTTAGGCATTCGCAGTATATGTGTGCGGCTTTGTGTCACTTGTAAGTGATAAGAGGAAGTTATTTTTGGTGTGTGTGAAAGTAACACTTGAGAACAGACGGCCTCAGCACTCTGCAAACTTGTTTTAGAGATGTAGCCCACTTTACAGTAGAGCACACCATGAGCATCAGTCATAATCTCTGACAAACTTCATGAGCTATTTCCAAAATGTCAGGTATCCTGATTTCTGTTGAATGGTCAAAAGGTGTTGATTTACTGTAGTTCCTATAACAGCAAGGCGCTCATGTGGTCGTTGTTAATTGTTGATAATGTAGTGTTATTTAACGCATAAAAACCAATACAGATGGCCCCAGGGTTATGTTTGTGCCATTTGTTAATTTTATACTTTGAGAGGGCGATATCTATATGACAAAATTGTAAAAATATTAAAGTAATAGAGTTTTGCATGTACGCTAGGCAGGCAATGTAGCAGCGTATGCGGTGTTCGATACGTTTGGGCGCTGCCAGGTTGTACGCATCTCCAGCCATGTGATCGCCATGCTACGAGACTCCTGGGTAGGCTAAGCCATGTCGCGATTTATGATGCTATCCTTAGTTGGAGACTACCTGTATATTTAAAAAAAAAAAAAAAAAAAGATTTGTTGGCAAGTTTTCTGTAAGTTAAAGTTTATTTAACATACCTAGAGAAAGAGTCTCGTGTAGTGACTGTACTAATGTCATGTATTTATGACCTGCCGTGATCTGGTTCGGGGTTGGTTTTTGGGTCCTGGGAACAGCTGTTCAGTTATGTTAAGTGATAACAAAATCTAACTTGTGTATCTGCGCTGTTAAATGAAGCGGTAATTTGACGAAAGTATGCTGCGATAGTTTATATAAAGAATGTGTGTTCTGTGTGTGGAAAGCACAAATAAATATATCTCCGTCATATTTTCCGCTAACTGTTCCGAGATTAGAACGATACGAGATATTTACTTTCCTTAGTCCACTGCTTTCCCAACCCGGTCCTTAGGGCCATACAGTCGGTCAGCATATCTCCCAGCACTCTGGACAATAACGCACCACTACAAGGCGCATTAAACCAACGACTGGCTTGGAATAAAAGGCTGCAACACTTTTATATACTATTTAGAGCTTTACACTTGCTATGTTTTATTATTTGATTATATTCATTGATGGACTTATTTGTTGACTTTGTTTGTGGTTTATTTGTAAGAAAGGGTCTTTTTTTTTTTTTTTTGGGGGGAACACCTACACATTTACTAAGAGAATAGATTGATCCACTGACTGTCAGTTCATTTCCAGCGAGGAACCCAGTAGGTAACGTCATGCCTGATGTCAGTTTCACAATCACTTTACAGTTTAATCATGAGGCATTTTATTATAAAAATGTGAATGAATTTGGATTGCCTTAAATTTCCTAGAAATGTATCTATAAGAAATGAATCAAGCACTAACTGCATACAACCATGCATTCAGAATAACCCCAGCAATAACCATTGCAGCTTTTCCTACCTTTTGAGGTGCATTTACATTTTCTTGGTTAGTGACCTTGTAAGCCACTATGAGCATTCTTACAGAATTAAGCAGTCATGGATCAGCATGTAGTTACATGCAAGGGTCACATGACCTTTGCTAGTGCTTGTCTGTGGTTAAGGTGTTGGACTGCTGATCTGAAGACCGGAGTTCAATTCCCAGCACCACCAGCCAGTCACATTTTACTTTTGTTATAGCGTTATGTTCATAAGGTGTCAAAATGTAAAGTTGATGTCGCTAAAATTTGCATTAATAGTTTAATAGAAACATACGCTGTGTGGCAAGTAGGTTGGTGTTAAGAGGATCGTGGTTACAATTCCCAACACCACCAAGTTTCCACTGCTGGGCCCCTGAACAAGGCCCTTAACCCTCATCTGCTCGGTTGTATGTCACTCTGGATAAGAGAGTCTGCCAAATTCTATAAATATACGTGTCTGAGCATTTGCAGTTGAAAATCCATGACACATTCACAACCCTAACTAAAATAATTAAAATGAGATTTTACTGTTAGAAGTTAGTATCTGGTTTCTATTCTGCAGCCTAATAAGGATTTGTGTGGAAAGAAGTCCAGGTTTAAAATAACACACAGTAGATTGTTTGGGTGTCAAGATTCAGAATAAGCTATTCGATTCCACCTGGAATAATTAGCATGGCTAAATAATTCCCTAAAGAATAAAAAAAAACAATCCTCCACAATGTACAGAACTTTAACTTGCTCAAGCATCAGTAAACGAATTTAGCATGACTAATAAAAGAAGATGGTATACAAGGAGAAACAGCTGTAACTACCGGAAGGCATGATGCTGGACCATTCTCAAGGACCATGTGGGAGCAGTTCCACTATCGGGGTATTTTAAGATTTGTCTGGGAATGGATCTTTGGCTATGACTATATTTTTAAATGATTACCTCAAACATGTGTAAGAAAAAATTGAAGCGCTAACTTGTCATGAGAATTAAAAAAAAAAAAAATCTTGAAATGTTCTGATCATTCGCTTCAGAACCAGTGAAGTCAATTAAGAAGTCATCTTTCTTTGATAAATAAGTTGATTGTCAATATTGTTTAAATTATAAACTGATTTCTACTATAGTGGATGGTGATTTCTCTTGATTGGTCAAAAGATTTTAGTACATCAACTCTGACATCTTTATTGTTCTATATTTGTTTTAGTTCACATAATCTAACCAAAACAATAAAACGACCCGAAACATACATTGTTATATTGTTAACCTTTTAGGAAATTTATAAAAAAAAATTAATTAGAAATGGCAAAGACTTAAAAACAATACACAATGGCGACATTTTGTGCTTTCTAATTACACGACAATCTGCTTTTAATCGTTTGACTTATTTTTTAGTATTATCATAAATAATTGTTTTAGTATTGGGAAGGGTATAGACAAAACTTCGTGCCATTCTTTTGATTAACGACAATTTACAAGTGTCAAATTTCTTGTTACAAATGAGTCGGTTTAGGCAAGTAGTCACATGTCCCGTCACTCAGCTGATTCTATTCCTATAACAACATGCCCAGTCATACTTAATTTCTTACAAAACATTCCTGTATTGTTTTATTAGTCATCACAATGGTTCTTTGTTTCAAATATTCTTTTTCACCATCATGAACGTTGCCGGGTGCCAAGAATTGTGATTCATGAGAACCGTCGTCTAAGAATATGAATACATCTAATAAAACTATTTCTCACCACCAATATTGTCACTGTCGCAATACGTTTGTCTCATGAGCCTGCAGACGACAAAAAAAAAAAAGAATAAAAAAGACATGTTTGTTTTTCTCAGATCTTGGCAGTAAACCCCCAGATCGAGCCAGTCGACATGAGAAGTCACGTCAGGGAAGCAGAGCAAGCGAAAGAAGCTCTACGGGAGTAAATGGAAAAGGTTCAAGACGCCAGCTGCCTCAGCGTCTCAAACCGCAAGGTAAAAACAAGCGCACACATGTGCCCAGATGTTCTCTTTCATAGCAGCAACAACCTGCGCACACTGGATGCAGAGAAATTCTGCAATTCCTACACTCACATAGAAACCAAGCCCGCACTGATACGCCATCAGAAATATTACACAAAGAGGGCAGATTTTCCACTTAATGTGCGTATATGCGGTTGTGGGTGTTTACATTTACAGCATTTGGCAGACGCCCTTATCCAGAGCGACTTACATTAATCAACTGAGCAGTTGATGGTCGAGGGCCTTGCATAGGGGCCCGGCAGTGGCAGCTTGGTGGTGCTGGAAATCAAGCCTACGATGTTCCGATCAGCAGTCCAACACCTTAACCTATGAGCTACCACTACCTCTGTTTACTGAAATATGGTTCTAACGGGGTATACAGGTTTGAGTATATATAGTAACCTCTCATTGGGAGTTTGTTTGACTGTGTAGAACCAGGTAAACATTTCCAGGTTTGATGGGGAAAAATTAGAAGCTCGAATAAATTAGAATACTGACTTATGTGGGGCAGAATGTTTCTGGAGATTATTTTCAGTGCCATGTCATTATGGGTGATTTTTGCTTAGCTTCCTAAAAGATCCTGAGGTTTAAAGGCTCGAATGTTGTATTTAATCAGTTTATCACCTTTATTTGAACACAAATATAGTGAACACACTTTTTATTAAAAAAAAAAATAATAAAGTGAGCACACTTTATTTTTTTAATAAGAACGTGAGCACACTTTATTAAAAAAAAAAAAAGTGAGCACACTATTAAAAAAAAGTTAGCACACTTTATTTTAAAAACGTGAGCACTATTAAAAAAAAGTGGAAAAAACTTTTTCCATTTTATAAAGAAAAAGTTATCAAAGTGAAATACAGAGATGCATAAGAAAACTGATGGTGTGCGTGATTTCTACAACTGTTGTGATCAAAAGTATTTCTCAGGCTTGGTTTTGATGGTTGCTATAGTTATAGCCATGTTGAAGAGGCGTATAGTGATGTATTCTGAGAACACTGAGTGTAGAACGGTCTGCTAACTGAGCCTCATTATTAGGTACTAATTAAGAGCATTACCAGACACTTAATGCAGTCATTAAAATGGCTAGTTAGCCATGTCATCGTGTCGTGATTGCTAAACAGCTTAGAAGCAGGTCGAGGCAGTCTCATTGAACTGAAAAGTCTGTCTGGTGTTTAGCGAAGCGAAAACAGAACCAGTTTTACACGCTCCGAGGTATCATAGGAAGTGATACCTCAGTTGTTGTAGTTCATGGACAGGGGGACAATTAAAAGTAGAGTTTACAATCCGAAGATGACTGCAGAAAAAAGACATCACAGGGTCGAGTCGTCCATTTTGAGTGCTAAGGCTAACAAAATATGGTACAGCAGTAATTTGGGATACGAGGTGTATTTTTATCCCAGGTTCAGTTTTAGTGATGTCATTCGAATTACACAATCTCTGTATTTTTCTGGCCCTGCACTATAGTGCCTCCTAAACCGATACACCTCCAGACTCCGGTGACTGAGCTGTGTAAGCCACTGGGCAGGAGCTCACCCTTTAGCTCCATCATGACCGAGGGAGGAGGAGGAAAAGGCCGAGTGTCTGGCCTCATCAGCCGTTTTGAGGAAAACAGGTACACTGGCATGGGGCAGCCAATAGGACGCTGCAGACTTGGGTTCTTCCTGGTCTTTTTGCTGCTTCCGGTATGCCGTTAGCTAAGCTATATGATTAAACGCTTGATGCTAACGCTGACTTACTTTGCTGTTGCATTTGTTTTTTAATGCTGTGAATTAATTTCTTAAATGCTACTAACCACAAAGTCTGTAATTTTATACAAACGTCAGAAATGAAGCCCTAACCCTTTTTTTTTATATATATACAAAGCAATCAAAACAAAATCTGTAAAACTGAAAAAAATTGACATTTGTGGGGGTTTTTTTTTTTTTTTAACTCATTAAAAAGCTTTGGACAAATGGTTCACCTCAACTTTACTTTTAGCTACACCGTAAAGGTTCAAGTAAATTAACAAATAACCAAATAATACATTTTTTTAAAAACTTTGTTTTTGTTGCTTTTTACAACTTTTCTGGACATTGGGTTTGTATTTCATGCACATTGGCTGCTTTATCTGGAACATTTACGCTCGTCCCCTTTCATTCAGTCAGACAGTCATGTGGCAGCACAATGTTATCGACTGATTGGATAATTGCATGAATGTTCCGGCGTCCCTAATAAAGTGGACAGATCGTTTTCTTATTCTTACGCTCCTATAGATTCTCCCTGATTTTTCGATGGATATCTGAGGATAATCTGAATATTATTATACACACAGAAATATTTGAATGGAATAAAATGTTGTTTTATGGCTGTCTGAAATTAATTTTGGCGTTTTTGGGGACCGGTTGCGACGGAACCAACTGAATTATAATTCCTAATATTTGATATCATTCTAATTATGTTTGCTCTGGTGCAAAAGCTCTCTGTACCGACATTTCTGCCGTATGGTTCTGACTATAATTATGTCACCGCTTTACGTTATTAGCAGCAGATAGACTTATGATCTGATGACTGAGAATATAAACCGTTCGTTCAGGTTAAACTATAAGTTTCTCTTTAACCGTTAAAGGCTCGTGTTCCATGCTTGAAATCTTTGTATGTCATTCGGGCTATTACGTGTTTACCAGCTTGGGCGGCTTTTCAATAGGACATGCATGAGCATCAATGTCAGATGTCCACCCCTACATTTATCACTCTTTATTAAGTCGAGTTTGTGCTTTATCCACTCAAGCACAAGCCTTTTAAAAAGTCCCAAGCACCACCACACACACTTCATCCCTACCCGCACGTCACCATTTAGGAAGAGCACCCACGATCATGATGCATGCTTGATTGTAATGGGGTAGAAAGAAAAAAAGGTTTACAGTCAGTTTCAAGGTTGTTCAGGAAACAAAATGTAGAAGTTGAGTGACTTCTAGTTGCTGGTTTCACAACCGCGAAGACATTTCAGATGAGCATGACTAAGGAAATGCTTTAAATAACTACGATTCAATTTATACAATGAAGTCTAAACGCTGGTTCGATGTTTTATATCCTGGTCCTGGTTTACTCGGACACGGTTTACTCGCTCTAGACTGCACTCTGCTGGTGGGAATCAGCAATTACAATGTCGAATTTTTGTATTAACATTTTTTACGTCCTATACTGTACCTCACAACCTTGGGAGTTTCCAAAAGATATGGTGCACTAGTGTGTTATAAATGCACATGATTTAAGTGTAACTTTTGCATGAACAGAGCCAGATTAACTTTTGAGTTAATATATATTATATTGTGTATATACATAATATGTAATATGAGCTATAATTCTGTCTGAAATAGAATGTCTTTGTGTATGTGAGAGATTATAAGACTAAAGTCTTATGTTTAGTCTGTAGAAATGATCAGGTGCATATGCATGTACTATGAGAATACGAAACAATTGGTGTAAAGCAGTGGTATGGGGGGAAACCCCTGCCAAGAAGCGGAAATCATGCAGCTCTACTTCCCTTGTGGAAGAGGAAAAGCATTGTGTCTACAACTGACAATTAGTTTTTATAAGAATCAGCTAAACGCTCGATTTTCCGAATAATGTGTACTTCGCAGTATAGACTCATTAATTCACACAAATGTCCATGAAATCAACTATCAAGGTTTACACATCAGCCTGATTTTTTAGAGACGTGGACTTTTTTACACTCATAAAACATGATGCTGAACAAAACGAATTGTGATTGGTTGCTGCAGATGTCAGTCAGACGCTCTCTTGGCTCTCAATAAAATCTGCTCACAATCAGACGCTCTCAATAAAATCTGCTCTGTATTCTAGACTTATTGCAGTCAATTTCAAGGGCTGGCAACACAAGATTGAGAATATTCGATTAGGTGTTTTGTTTTAGACTTAATTATAGAATTTCCAATAGGTTGTGCAAATATTTTCCAAATAACGTTTTCGGTGCTGTAACCAGAGGGTGGTGCCACCAATAACGCATTTGAAAGCTGTCAAAGATAACAGAAGAAGAACACGTTTATCTCACGCTAGTGATGGGAAGTTGGGCTCTTTTCAAATAGCCGGCTTTTACAGCGCCCTAATGGTTCTTAATTCAGTATTACTCTGAATCGTTTTTTTTTAATGGTTTGTGTGTTGGTTGTAGCGATTTATTTTGTTTATTAAGTATTTTCATAAAAGCCTTATTTTTCATAAGGCTTTTTTTTGTTACAAAAAATGCACGTTACTATTGTTTAATATTCAACCCTTTAAATGAAAACATAACCACAGAAAACTTAAATAAATAAAGGCCAGAATCTTTATCTTTTCAAAAATTGATACTTGAAAAAGTTTCCGATGAAAAAGTCTTTAATCCGCAACCTGTGTGTCTCCCTGGTCTGTACCACTACAGTCGCTTTCTTTAGTGTCTGCCCCCTCTTCTTTCTTTTACAAATGGTATGATCCTTGTCTGTCCTCACACGTGATTGGCTGCATGGTGTCCCCATAGCCGCTGAAGATTCGGCTCTCTCCGATAAGAGTCTGCTCTTCTCGTTTGCTACAAAGAACCGTTCCTTAGAGCCGAGTCGTTAGCGAGCGACACATCACTGTGTCACAAAGCCGAGTCGTTAGCGAACGACACTTCACTGTGTCACAATGTAGACTTGCGCGTCATATACAGTAACGGGTAGAGGCATTTGGGGCTTTCGGTTATGTTTATTATTAATGTTTCAGCATTTTACAATGAATTTCTCAAAAATTCTCGAATGAGTTAAACAGTTTATTGAAAACGTGAATGGGCTCTTTCGTGCTCTCTATCTCTGTTTATATCTCTGTGTGTAGCCTATACATGCATGGGAGGGGGCGATTTTGGAATAATATTTGAATAATACCCATCGGATATTATTTTTGCTCTAAATACCCATCCATAATTACTAGGATATTAATAAAATATACAATGCTTTAAAATAACTTCGATATACTACTACTATGAATTTTACAAAGGTACATCTGTTCACATTTATTTTACAGATAAAAGGGTCCTAGATTTGTACTCAAATGTTTCAGGTTTAAAAGCACGTTTCTTTTTAAATAATGTTGAAAAAAAAATGATTTAAAGACAGTTATATTTCAATACTATTATACAATATTATAACGATATTGTTTTCTCTGAGCTGGCCGCTGCTTGAAGTAGGAGTCTCTTATGGAATTATCTGGCAACCGCAACAAGCCATTAACTTTATCTGCTCTAAAATTACACACGCATACATCCTGTTTGTGTTTCAGGTCTGATGTCATCATTTAAAAGAAACAACAGCAAATGTCTTGTGTGTGTAGTAGTCGAGCTCTTTATTGTGTCACTAGACTCCGGTTCCTGTGAGTGTCCTTGAGCCGGACAATGCAAACGGGCTGTAATGGTATTAGCGGTCACCGTTGGTTGTTAAAAGCAGTGTTTTAAGACTTCTGTGGATCGTGATTCGAGGATGCTGTTAAAGCAGGTTGATCATATTCCCAAAGATGAGAAAAAGAATGTAACCGTGGCTTTTCTGTTCTTATCCTTTACTTTAACAGTAATTCAATTGTATGTTAGTTGTAGAATAAAGCTTAGGTTATGTCTGTGGTATAGAATCGTATTTTTATATCAGGGGTTTTTTGCATGGGTCTGAAAGCTAATTTGAATATGTTAAAGGTTGTATAGTAATGTATCAAAATGTAAGCCTAATAGCGATCAGATTCGTGTAAACCATGCAATCGTTGACACGTTGAAGCTTTCTGCCAAGAGACGTTTGTTTAGTGAGTTTTTTCACATTAGGAGATTCTTCATTTCTGGTGACTTCACACTTCCTGCATTTGCAATAACATGATAAGCTATGTTTTTTTTTCTTCAAAATCTGACATTTTTGCTAATAAAGCACACATTGTAATGGCCAGGTTAATGAAGAATAAAATTTCTATTCGAAAAGTTCTATATTTGGGTGGCAACAGTAAATGTTACAGGATTGTTCTGTTTATGTCCAACTGGTTAAAATCCTCCCACCTTTGTTACACAGAATATTGTTTTAAGGAGATAGCCGAGTGTGCAGTGTTTTTGTGTGGTGCACTGCACCCAAGCGCACCACCCTTAGGTCCTGGAGGTCCTGGCAACCACTCTGTACAGGAAAGGGTTGTCTGCAGGTGGGCCACAGTCTGGGAAGCAGCTGGGGGATGTGTTTGTGGAGGTGTGTGTTTGTAAAGAACTGTGTTTCTGCTGTTTGGGTCTTGGTTTTTGTGTAAAAAGTCCAGAGCAAGCAGAATCGAATTTGGATTATGTCCTCACTGGGTAGAAAGTTTTAATAACGTGAGCAAAATGTAGTACACGCTGTGTGAAAGAGCTTGCGTGTGTAATTTTGGCACATATTCTGAAGTAGGGCAGCAGGCTACGGTGTAGATATACTGTGCGTCTGCATATTATCATCTCTTTTCCTTTGCCTGTTCCTCCCATCCTCCTCTTCCTTATTTTTTTTTGCCGCCTTTAACCTGCATGCTCTCGCATCCTCCGCCAACACTGAAACGCACATGCGCAGTTACACACACACACACACGCACACAACGTACTGCCCTACATGATAGAGGAAGTTTGTGCAGATCGACTAGGGTATTTTTAACTCGCTCACATTTCCACACATGCCCGCTCTCACTAGCTTTCTCACTGGCTCTCAAATTCTTACCACTGCTACCAGCACTAGCTAAAAGAAATTGACCGTTGTTTTTATTTATTTATTTTTGTTGTTTTTTTTAAAATACACACAGCCACACAGACAGGAGGGACGCCTCTCCTCAGAAGCACACGGCCAAACCTGCTAAGTGCAGTCCGGTACACAGGAGTTGCCAGAAACCAACGGATACTACAGGGCAGACTGAGGACGGCAGCACCAGCCATGAATGCATGCAACCTTCTAATGGAGTGATATCCCAGATGGACAGAAACGGCGATGACAACACAGCTCTGAGACCTGAGGGCGAGCCACTGCTGAATGGCGACATGGTGGAGCAAAGTTTGGACGGGGTCGTGGATGCGTCTCCGAGTGTCATCGAGACGCCTCAGAAAGAGTCTGAGAGCAGGAGAACAGAAGCAGAGAATGAGGCCACGACGGACGACGGGGAAATGGAACACAAGGTGAGTGGATGTTCTAGGTCACTATACATGAGTATATCTAACACTGACTTCTGCCTGTGTGTGTGTTTGGGGGGTTGGGTTTTGCCTGGTGTTTATTTTCAGGGCTGCAGATAGTCTTGACACTTTTTGACAAGTGGGTGCTATCTATAGCGCCTTTGTCAGAAAGAGAACGTGAGCTCTTCCTCTAGAGAAGCTATTTACCTCATTACATGTTTCCAAGCAGTGCGGTAGAGCTTGATATGCAGTATTGATGTCATTTGCTAATATCTGATTACCATTTTTAAGGTCCTGCCCTGTGAATGTTGGAAATATTCTACTGTAGCAAAGTCTAAAGAGCTGCTGTCACATGACTTGCTGACCTGATTGGAAGGTCACTGATCCAAAAACACAGCCCTGAGGACTGACTTTCTTGGTAGTTCTATTTCATTTTTGATTGAAAATTTTTTTAGCTCATTAAATACATGCCGTAATATATACCGTACTCGGGTTGTTTGAGCTTCACTGCATGTGCACAACATGTTTGACTTTGTGAAAGAAAAAGGAAGGATCGCATGAAACCGGCATCCAACGGTCAGAGAAAAGGAGGAACTATTTATTCTGTATATGGGGCTGTGACCAAATATTGGCTTGGAGTTCAGATTAGGACTCGGACAGTCTGGAAAAACTAGGATTAAACATGACAGGAGAATATGGGGATATTACCGGTACCTTATTTTGTTATTTTTATATAAAAATAATGAGGTCGATGTTTCAATATTTTATTTGTCTCCTGGGAAATAAAAAGGACTACCAAGCAAGTTATTGTACATAGATTTAGTAAGGCTGTAGTTATGATTTTCCAATACAGCGAACATGTTGCCTAATCATGGGATTTTGTGTTCTGTGAACTGGCTAGTTGTTTATCTCTAGCAAGATGCTTAGAAACGTATTTTCAGTTTTAGGAAGTCTAGTCGTTCTTTTTTCACTCACACACACTTAAGAATGACCTAAAGTATGTGGGTAACTGTCCATCACATAACAAAGCTGACAGCACATACATGTCTACAATGTCTGCACACTAGCATTTAAATTTCATTCATTAGAACTAAGAGACCCAGACCTTTTCCAGCATGACCGAGTATGAGGTCCATAAAGACATGGTTCGCCAAGCTTGGTTTAATAATTCGTAGTGGCATGGTCAGACCTCAACCCACTAAACACATTTAACATTACCTGCAACACTTAAAATGGGCACTTTAGTTATGGTGATTAGGGGGGTCTGCATACTTTTGGTCATATACTGTATGTATCTTTTTATCTGGCTAGTCAGCACTAGCCCCTCCTTTAATGTACACCGGTATCAGGCATAACATTATGACCAACTTCCTACTATTGTGTTCCTACTATTGGGATGTCCCCATTTTTGCTGCCCAAACAGCCCTGTACCCACCCAGGTATGGACTCTACTAAGACCCCTGACGGTGTGCTGTAACACTTTAGATAGACACTGACCGCTGCAGACCGTGACACCCCACAAGAGCTGCAGTTTTGGAGATGTTCTGTGTTGGAGATGTTCTCATCTAGACATCATAATTTGACCCTTGTTAAACTTGCTCAAATACTTACACTTCCCCCATTTTCCTGCTTCTAACACACCAAATGTTTGGTTTGGACAAAATGTTTGAGGACAAACTGTCACTGCTTAACATATCCCACCCGCTAACGATAACATATCCCTCCCAGTAAC
>JAOUQX010000030.1:21343345-21354934 GCA_028566295.1 Liobagrus marginatus
CTGGTGGCCAAACTGGTTAATCGACGTTCAGGCGCTATTAAAAATGAAAGTGCCAGTGCTGTGACATCATCAGCCTGCGCCGCTGCAATCCGAGTTTCATTCGGCAGCAGAGTGCGTCGCGGAGCACACGGTAAGCTTTTTAACATGTTTTTGGCAGCTTTTTCACCCGTTTTTTTTTGTAGCCTGCGTATAAGTCGGCCCCCCCCCCCCATTTTGATATTAATATTTGGGTGTATAAAGTCGACTTATACGCCGGAAAATACGGTATATGATCCATATTCAGATGTCAGATCAGAAGTTACATGTGAAGGTAAAAACAAACGTCACAAATCAGCTACTTACTCATGAAAACGCTTGCGTATTGCGTTCACACGGAAAATTCGAAGTATTGACTAAAAAACAAAGTATGGAATGCCGGGAACTTCATGCACTTAACACTCACGGCTTTGCTTACATAGCGGAAGATAGGTGGTGCTAACAGGCACTTTCTGTGACTACGAAAGGCTAAAGATCCTCAAACGGACAGGAAATCCTACAAATAGCTTTTAAATAATTCCACAATCTGATTGATTTTTCAACACTGAAATGCCACTGTATTTTTCAAGATCTAATACATACACAGCATATTCACATTACACGTCATGAGTTGTTTGTTTTTTTTGCCATAGACTGGAAAATAGCTTTTATTTTCAGTTTGTATAAAAGTTTAAGACAATGCTGTATACCCCTTTAATAATTACACACTAGACATTTGAGTACATAGCGCATAGTGTGCGGTAGGCCATTTGGGACACAACTAGCGACATGCAGCTTAGGCATGCACAAGTCGGCCATTCTTGTCTTGTCATCATTCTTGTCAAGGGCATTCTATTAGCTTAACTAAGTGGCAGCATTAACAGTTCAGGCCTGTTCCTATACCTCAATATGGAATGCCATAGGATACAAATTTAAAAAAAAAAAAAAAAAAAAAAAAAAAAAAAAAAAAATTCTTACATGCTCTTACTCACGAACATTTTGCCCACGAACAGAATAGCAACACAATGTAGTTACTTTTCAATCACCCAAAAAATGTTCTAAGGCATAAAACAAGAAGTTTTCCTGTGTTAAAAGTATCATAATTTTGTGATTCTTGTTCTTCCGTGAAAATATTACCATTAATATTCGTTTACCAGCTCAGAGTATGTCTGTACAAGTTTAGCATACATTACCTGTTCTCACCCATGAAGAGCGTAGCAACTGCGTAGTGTTCAGCTCGGGGTAGCGAAACGCTGATGGCAAACGAAATGTACTTACAAACACTGTAATTCTCACACGATAATAAATATATTAAATGCCTGTGCACATTGCTGTACGTATAAATGGCATGTGCAAATGTAACTGTGCTCACGTTCGGCGATCTGCTGAACAGGGTATCCCAGGTAGTAGCTAAACTCCACTTCGCTGAGACGTCTCAGGCCATTGCTGACCTCTGACCCTAAGATGTACCCTCGAGTATCACGTACAAAAAACGTGATGTCCACAGGCCCATGAAGCTGCCTTTGTGTTGGTGCCACAGAGCTGGTGATGTTCAGAATCTGAAATAGTTAAGCTTTAGCCAGTTCATACGGAAATAAGAGCACAGCTATAAAATAAACACAACAATTAAATTCGAATTAATAAACCAAACGAGGAATTAGACAAAAGGTTTGTGTTAGCATTTTTATCGCCAGGATTATTCTTATTAAAGGTAATTAAGGCGTGTATGAAAACATCAGTCAAGACACAAGTGTGTTTATATGTCAAAACCGTCCCAGTCCACTACGCTAATAGTTCACCCGTTCGTTTAGTTGCCTTGACAACTGTGGGCTTGAATAGAGCATGTTCTAGTCCCAAAATCCAATCGAAGGCAGCTGGCTGGGAGTGATGTCATGTCAGTGTTCATAAAGCAATCTATAGAAATTGCTTCCAATCAGCAAGCACAGCGGCAATCAGTGAAAGGAAAACAGCATGTCTATTACACTGCTGGCGCATGTCAAAACAGACGCACAATAACACCCGGCCATATCTCTAAGATGACTTTAATCATACACTGTGAATGAAAAGAAAAATGGCTCATTTTATGAAGTGTATAAAAGTATGGTGAACAAATCATAAGGACTAGAGGAGATCAAGACTCTATGCCTTGTTTAATCGCATAACACAATGGTCAGCCCAAACGTAGACGTGATCCTTACGTGTACAGTAAAGTCAGTAGACTCCTTTAAGCGCCGGCGAACCTCGGCAAAAGCGTACATCAGCCCTTTTTCCATATGCTCGATAAATGTGCACACGTGCAAGTCTGTATGAATCGGCACGAACTGAAGCACTGCGGAGAAGGAATACACAACGATATACTGCATTATCATCAGATACTAACCTCCCTCATTAAGATTTAGATTTCACTTCATTTATACCCCATGAAATAAAAAAGGCTCGCATAGAAATGCCATGCACAGTTAAATGCACGTGAAAAGGTTGTGTGTTTGTTTCTACCAGAGTGGATGTGGTACTGCGCGCCTGGTACAGGACTGATTGGGGAAACACTGAGGATGGTGTCGGACGTGTATTTAAACCGTCTCAGAGCGTTCATAACTGATATGGCTGTGAAGACGACGGGACCGGACACAGCTCGAAATACAAAATCAGGAGGGGATTTCACCACCTAAACGCACACAAATAAAACCAGATTCAAAATAATACACATACGCCATCATTTCCCCCAAACAACCCTCAAGAGACATTACTATGGGTGGAAAGACAAGCTAAGATAAAACTGAGGCCGCGGTATCTAAAGCCCTTTAATCTGTGTTTAGATTATTTTCTGAGAGGAATTTCACTCTATAAAGCCTCTCTCTCTCTCTCTCTCTCTCTCCCCATTGTCTGATTTTATGAAATGACAAGATGACCGCATCGACTATTTAAAAGCTCACATGGAGCTTGAGGGCAGTCATTATAAACAGTTTGCTGAACGTGGTTGCTTAGAAATCTTGGACAGCCAGAAGGATTGATAACAGATTGTTGTATTAATGCTGTATAACGTAAATTTTAAAGCATTAAAAACTAAGTAGGGGTAACATGGAAATATACTCATATATTTCACAATATTTTAAAAAACATTAATTAAAGATTCTAGCAGGGAACACAAGACTTTTCCACTTCTTTTATATTGGCTTAAAAAATTGAGGTTTGTGACATTTCACTTGGATAACTACTATCTAATACTATCTACTATCGTGGTAGTCTTATATAGAGCTTTTCTAAATAGCAAAATAAAATAGAACCTCTACCAGACTATGCTACAGTCTAAAGCAAAAAAGAGTTGGGAATATTAAAGTTCACCTGCAGTTCAACTGATCGATTGAACTCAGCTTTGAGAATCTCTCTGACTTTTGCTTTGGCGTAACCAGCTGTGGAGCCAAAGGGAAAACCTGTGGGAATTGGGTAAGATATCATTCTATTAGAAAAAGCTTTTTCTTCTCCATTCAAGTACTAGTATTGCCTTACACTCTCTAATTAATCTGCCATTGTTAATTAGCAAATATGCATTCAATTATCCCTGAAACAAAAGCATAAAATTAAATAGAGAGAGAGAGAGAGAGAGAGAGAGAGAGAGAGAACTGACCGACTCGCACTAAGTAGGTATCAGGTTTGGTAATGTTGCAGAGGTACTCTCGGACCGTGCTAGTCTCCGGAGTAGGAGTCTGGGTTGTCAGTAAAGGGGTTGTAGTTAGTTTTGTCGTATTAAACACTTCAGTTGTTGGACCCGGAATAGTTACAGCTGTCTCATTGTAGAACACTGAAATGGTAGGCACTGTTGGCTTGCTGTTTGTTGCCATTCCATCATCTGTAACGTCAATGAAAGGGCGCTCCGATCCCGTGAAATCTCGGTCAGCCGTCTCGGTCACAGGAAGTGCAGAGGTGTCGTTGAGGGTTGAGTCAGTGGGCGCTGCAGAGGTGTTATGTGTCTGGGTGAAGACATCTCCGATGAGTGAAAACGTAGGGAGTGAAGTCTCTGGCAGTGTAGAGTTGATAGACCAGTAGTTGTTTATGGAAGTGGGAAATATGTCATCAGAGGGTGGGTATAACACTGATGGGGACGTGCTGCTGACTACATCAGAGGAGACAGATTCTGTTTTAATCCAGTCAGAAGTTGTGGCCAGATCCCAGGACGAATTTGAAAAGTCTATTGAAGGCGTTAACGCTGAGGAGTACAAAAATGGAAACGTACTATTTATTAGACTAGGCCTTATTTCTGACAAGTCCAAGAGAGTCGTGTTGGACAAATCAAATCCTGAGATGTCTGTAGAAGATTCTTCAGGCCAGGAGTTGTCCATGGGCTGCAGGTCCTCGCCATAGATTGCTGTTAACATGTGATTGGGTGAATCGGTGTAGGTGCTGGTAGTGCTTACTGATATAGGCAGGGAGAAATATTTGGAAGCGGTCTGGTTGCCCCGTTGTTCGGTCAAGCTTCCGTTATTCTTTGTGAGCTGAATATTGTAGTACTCCAGACTATTCATATCAGGCAGAAGAACATCACTGGGCTCAATAGTAACATCAGGCCACTCTAAAGTTTCACTGACTATGTTGCTTTGATGTGTTGAGGCACTGGAATGCACTGATGTATGATGGCTGGCTTGGACACCCAAGTGATTACTGGTTAAGGTAGGGGTTAAGGGGGATGATACACTCTGAGAAAGTGTAATTTTGCTATTAATTACTTGGAGAGTGTTGGTTGAATTTTGAGTAATACCGAAGCCCATGCTACGATTTGTGGTTACATGTCTATCGGGGATAGTTTTGGATGGACTTGGGGCAAGGTATCTTGTAGACAATGGAATCATTACCCTTGTAGGAAAAGATGTATCATAAGATTCAGTGTTTGAGTCCTCAAAATCGTACATGTCCGACGGAAAATTGGTAACTAAAGGATTGTCATCTGCCTCAGATCCCATGTAGGACATTGTTTCCAAGTAATCACCAGAACCAGAACCATAGTCTACATCCATAGTGTTGGTTGGGAAGTAGACCTCTGGTGGCCCCATAGTTGGTTCCATAAAGGATGAGGTCCCGTGATAGTTTCCAAAAATGGCATGGCTTGGATATAATTGATGATCATCAAGAGTAACATCATTTTGGATACTGTCCTGTATGTCATGACTAGGGACTAAATGATTAGAAAGTTCTTCTAGAAGTCCAGAAGTGGGGTCATTATTGCTTTCTGCTTGTAACTTAGGTGGTGGAAATGGAGGTTCTATAAAAGTGTCCAGCTCAGTTAAAGAGGAACTTGGTGATGTCTGCGAGAGCTGGATGCCTGAATGTAAAACCGGTTCAGACAGAGGAACTGGATCTGGGATATAGGTTAGCGGTGACATGGATGCTGTGGCATATACACTGCTGATGGTGTGACTGTAATAATGCGCCGAGGCTTTGGGGAATTCAGTTTTAGGCAAGATGGAGAAAGTCCTATGGATGTTATTGGACTGTCCCAGGGCTGTGAAGGAAGTGAATAGTAAGGCGGTGGGTGAAGCTGTATCATGTGGCACTTCCATTAGAGATTGCTTTGCTGTGTTGGAATCCAACGAAGACCAGCCTAAAGAAACGACATATAAACAGAATATTTGCATTAGTGCTTAACAAGAAAAATAAAAGTGGACGCCACGTTGAGGAATGCAAGAACTCTGATTTGCCCTTTAAATGTTTTTACCCTTCAAAGATGATTCACTAGCCAGACTAAAGGCTATTGATTAACATTCAAAAACTTGTTTACTCATAACAGTGACTTGTGCTTTAAAGTCTCTAATAACACTCACCCTACACGTGGTCCAGTCACATGCCAAACTACATATTTTCCAAAATCGTAAATTTTAGTCTCAATGAAGCAGTGTAATTCATTTTGGATGTGTGGATGCAGCACAAATCCCTTGAACAACCAACATGCAAAGGTCTTATCATTAAAAAGTGTAAGCCTACTAAGCTACTAACAGGTAGCAGGCTATAAAATGCTTTTTTATGAACAACTGGAGGGTGGTTAAAAATAAACAAAGGAACATTTGGGATTTAGAGTCAAGTATGATGTAAAATGGATCGGTTTACGATTTTCCCATGCACTTTTAACACAAAAACCTTCGTTATGGTAAAATAGAAAGTGCAGAACTTTAGGAATGTATCCGCTATTTTGTTTGAATGCATATTCACTTAAAAATGATCTTATCAATGTAAATCCGTGTCCGTGTCAAAAGCACCGAAGGCTTTCATAGCACTGCACTTCATTCGTTTTAATTAACTAATGACTTGACTAATCACACAGGTCCCACTCCTTTATAGCTACTTTCTTGGAAGACGCATGAATAAAAAAACACTACATTACAGTATTTTAACGTAATGATTTCAAACATAGGTCCTAAGAGCAATATTAGTTTGCTTGGATTTTATTCTAAAATGTTAAAATGGCCATTAACACAGGATTCACAACAAACAGGAATAAAGACTGGTAGTGTATTCAGTAGCAGATGTGCGCTAATGAAATGGGTCTTTCTAGTGAGGATGCGGAGGGAAGGTGAGGTGCTTGGGTAATGGAGGAAAGAACGGACTCTCCTATTAATGGTGTTAGAGCTTGGCAGCTAATCGAAGTCTGGTGTCGCATTAAAAGCAGGGGTCATGAATAGTTGCTTTGTTGAAGATTGCAGAAAAATAGTAGGCACCTGATCTATAATAGCCAAATCTATTGCACAGATGCTGGTTGTATGAACTTGGTGTTGTGCCTGCTTTGGTAGAAGAAACGCTACGTGTGGAAAAACGGTTTGCACCGTTGGTTGCTGGGCAAGAGCATTCAACGCACATTCAGAGAGAATCCAGCAGTGCATTCAAAACCACATAGCAGACATGGCAGTGTATGGTAGAATGTCTCTGAAGATATGATTACCTGCTTAGGTTCTCTCAGTCATAGCAGCATTATGAGGATTCGAGGAATACACATTGTGCTGAGGAAAAAGCATTATAATTTCCCATTATTCTGCTGGTCCGTTCCTATCTACATGCACTGAACATTTTTTTTGCATAGACGCAGAGGTTCGACATGAGCTAGCACATTAACTCTAGCAAAATTCAATTTCAAATCTTATTCATCACATACACATACAGTACATGCGGTGAAATGTTTTTATTCCGTATATCCCAGCTTATGAAATTGAACGCTGGGGTCAGAGCGCAGGGTCAGACAGAACATGCGGCACCCCCTGGAGCAACCGATATTAAGGGCCTTGCTCAAGGACCCAATGATGGTAGCTTGCCTGGTGCGAAGCTTGAACCCAGACCCTCTGATCACTGACCCAGAGCCTCATCATTGAGCCATTCCATAACTAACTTGCCTAAACTAGAACATTTCCTCGGGTCCAAAAACAGACATCAAATCAAAAACTCTACTGATTTGATGCCTGTATTTTTAATACATTTACATTTCAAATTTAAATTCAGTTCTTATCACACACATATACATGGAGTGAAATGTTTTTATTCCGCATATTCCACCTTATTACTTTTATGCCGTAGGTCAGAGCGCAGCGTCAGCCAGAACGTGCGGCACCCCTGGAGCAACTGAGGTTAAGGGCCTTGCTTAAAGGGCCCAATGACGGTAGCTTGCTCGGTGCGAGGCTTGAACCCCCGACCCTCTGATCACTGAGCAAGAGCCTTTGAGCTCCCACCACTGTAAGGTTTTTACAGAGTTTAGCAGACGCTCTTATCCAGAGCGACTTACATCCGAGCAGTTGAGGGTTAAGGGCCTTGCTCAGGGGCCCAGCAGTGGTAGCTTGGTGCTGCTGGGAAACAAACCCTGGTCTTCGGATCAGCAGTCCGACACCTTAACCACTGAGCTACCCAGATTACATAATCTGTGAACCAGATAGTGTTGGGAAAATATCTAAAACGGAACAATAAACGCACAAATTGAGATGAGCCCCATATGAGCCCCAATATAAAATCATACAAATACCATGGCACAACAGCGTAAAGATACAAACTTAGCAGAGTATAAACCAGTTAATGATCATTCACAAGACTCCAAAATCCATTTTTCTCTTATAGTATCAAATCGATTCTCACTCTGTATACACATTCTCTCCTCTCTCACTCTTCTCCGAGCTCATGCATTTAGAACCTTTGTGCCTGATCTAAGGTATAGGTGTAACAATTTCCCGCCAATTCCAACCCAGGACCCCTGACACATCACTCACTCTAAATTACTTTTACTGGTTTTCATGGTGACTCAAAGCACACAGGAAATATCATTTTATTCTAGGATTATTTTCTCCCGGACTTAATAATGTAGAATTTGTTATTTTTTTTAACCTACAATGTCTCTTTAAATAATCGCACAATTTGTTCCTTTTGAAATGAACATTTGGGCTTAAAAACATCCTAAAACATCCCGATTCAATTTTACAAAAGTATGCGTATGACCCACTGTGAACTGTGACTGCAGTCTGTCAGAGAGATCACTGAACATGTGTGCACATTCAAACCAGACAGCCGCGCGAGCCAGAAGCAGCTGACGCTACTCGTGTGTCTGAATCGCGACCCTGACGCTTTATTCGGTAATTATGGAGTCATATTTTCAGCATATTACACTATATTTAGATTCTTGCTGAGTAAAAACAACAAGGAATCAATGGGCACACACTTTTAAGATGCTGAGCTCATCAATAAATGTAATACGTAAACATACACACACACTGATTTGGTTTCATTCGTTATTACAAAAACAAAGAAAAATGAATGAATGAGTTTAATATTACTTCTATTACTACTATCTAATTGTTATTACATAATTATTGTTACTATTAATAATACTTATAATAATAAACTAATTGTCTAAGGTTATAAAAGTAAACAGTTCTCTTATTTTCTCGCAGAAGTACTGAAGAGTATAAACGATTAGCATTAGCAATAATAACAATAACATATTTCCTATTGAAATAAAGTTGAGTTATTGCAAAAGAAAAATATTGTATATTATTATTAACATTATCTCACAGCATCAGGGATCCCATGCTTAGTTCCTAGCTCAAATTACTTTCAACACAGTGCTTTGTGTGTAAGATTCCACAGGGTTCTTTGGTTTTCTTCCTCCATCCAGAGACTCGAGTGTCCTAGACAGAGAGCCTTGACCTTAACCACAGCCTGAGGACTTTTAGGATTAATTGGAACACTGCCTTCACCTCAGACCTCTTTCGACATCAGTGCCTGACCTCACAAATACGCTTGTGGTTGAATAAACGCGAATCCACACAGTCACGCTACAAGAACCAGTCATATAATAAGTCGAGTACGATCATCAGGAGGGCACAAACTTTTCTGCATATAATATACAGGTTGCTGTTGGGATTTGATTTGACTGCTAAAATGTCTAAGTGTGCAGAAGGTAGAAAAAAAAAAAAAGAAAGAAAAAAAACATACATGAAATATTACACTTAAATCCCAAAGCAAACATAAAGGGTTGATAAATCCAGTAAAAGCAGATGTTGACTGCTTGTTGTTTATTACAGATAGAATCCATGGTCACTGCTCTCTTGGCAGTGAATTAGCTCTGTGTGGTGTTAGGTTTCCGGACTAACCACAAGGCAAGGAATTATTAAGAATGAACGCTTAAGCCCACGGTGCCCCTTTACATATACAACTGAAGACCTGGAGTGTCCGCTAAATAGCAAAAGATGAGGTTTGCTGTACAATCACGCTTAAAAACACACATGCTGGTGGATCAATGGTAAGGCTCTGGCTCACTGATCAGAGGGTTGGGGTTCAAGCCTCACACCAGGCAAGCTAGCATCATTGGGTCCTTGAGCAAGGCCTTTACCCTCAGTTGCTCCAGGTGCGCTGCATGTTCTGTCTGACCCGGCGCTCTGACCCCAGCGTTCAAATTCATAAGCTGGGATATACGTAATAAAAACATTTCACTGCGCATATGTGATAAGCAAGATCTGAATTTGAACATTACCTAATTTCTTCAGCCTGGGCCTACTTGAGTTTTAATGAAACAGCACAGCCCTGAGCGTGCCTGACAGATGACGATGTGACAGACTGAAGGCAGCCAAACACAGGGGGAATGACTCGCTCTACCACCTGCTCCAGAAACATGACCAGGTTACGCATGGGTGCCGTTTCCCTGTGATCACCGCCTTTCAAAAGATAGACCATGATATTGTATTCTCGGATGGAGCGCGAGAGTGAGAGCATGCCACCGAGGGTGTGTTACACTTTGCGCATACTACAAGAATACGTATGCATTATGTACACATATATGATGAGTATATTTAGATGCACTGTGCCTCAAAGGTAAAGATTTCTACTGAAACATGAATAAAATTGACTGCATTTGGCAGACGCCCCCTTATCCAGAGTGACTTACATTCATCTCGTTTAGACAACTGAGCAGTTGAAGGTTAAGGGCCTTGCTCAAGGGCCCTGTAGTGGCAGCTTGGTGGTGCTGGGAATTAAACTCAAGATGATCTGATCAACAGTCCAACAACTTAACCAGTGAGCTTCCACATGCCGTCCTAATTCTTACATGATTCTTCAAGGAGGGGAAACCATAAGAAACCAAAGATAATAGTACTTGGTACTAAATTTACTTTTTAAAATTGATGAAACTGACAAACTGAAGAGCGACCGACTAGTCAGTTTATCTGCATGTCTCCTTGTATTTATAATCACACTAAATTGACGAAGGGCTTTATTCATTTAGATGGTTTGAAATAGTTTATTTTTATGTATTTGTTGATATGATCCAAGCCTATTTAACAAAAGACACTGGACGGTGCACTTTATGTTTGTAATTTAATTTATTCCTTTTATTTTTAAACCTTTTAATGATATTGCTGTAGAAATAAGAATTGTTTCGTATTTGCGATTAAGGAGAAAAATTCATTCATTGTCTAGTGTTTATCCTGTTCAGGGTTGCGGGGGTGTTGGATCGATCCCCGATAACTTAACTTAGGGTGTGAGGCGGGGTACACCATGGAAAATCGGCCGTTAATCGCATGACTAGCACTTAGACACAGACAACCATTCACACACATTCACTCCTATGGACAATTTAGTGTAGACAATTCACCCATGCCCAATCACATGTGTTTGCAGGCGGGAGGAAACCGGAATACCCAGGGAAACGCCGCACAACCACGGGGAGAACATGCAAACTCCACACAGAATACCCTGGGTGGGAATCGAACCTATGACCTTCTTGCCGTGAGGCAGGGAACAAGTGTGTTCTAATTAAAAATGCTTGCTCAGTACGTTTGCTATTATTGGGTAAAAACTGATGTAAAACAATAAATATCGGTTCTGAATATTTTAGTTCAAATGACTTTTTTTGTTGTTGAATTGTTTGACTGTCACATGACTCTGTTAATGACTTGTTGAGAGAAGATAAAAAACAAAAAAAGCCAAAATCTGACTTAAACAATGTACAGTGGTACCTCGGTATAAGAACGCCCCGGAACACGTAAAATTCAGTTTACAAATTGCAGCTCGTCAAAAAATGTGCTTCTGTTTACGGAAAAAAATTTCAGTATGCGAATA
>JAOUQX010000030.1:21365501-21384584 GCA_028566295.1 Liobagrus marginatus
TATATGAGGACCGTCCTGAATGCTAATTGTCACTGCTAGTGCAACCTAAGAAATTTGATGCATTAAGCTACCTCACTAAATGCAAATGTTAGTTGGAAGAACCTTTAGGTCTCATCTTATTTCCAGCATTATTTGTTTGTTATTGCTAGTAAATACCAGTTCAAATACTCTGTTTTACTCAAATACTCAAATTTAACTAAATACTGATATCTTCCTGTCTTCCTGTTAGAATAATGAAAGTACTTCAAGTTTGCAAATCACTAGCATTTAAAAAACTTTTTTAGGAAGTCTGTTTGTTGCAGCCATTTGGCCATCAAGAAAGTGCATGAACATTTTGCTCGCTCACTGACCTGCACTTAAGTCCATGCATATCCTAAAGCACTTTTCTCCCAGTGAGATAAAGCTACATGGTTAAAAGTGGGCAGATTCCAACAGCCTTTCTGTCCTTAAATGGCATTTAGTTTGCCCGCGTGGCACCGTCGCTCTGCATGTTGATGGGCCGGGTATACTGATCTGCCCCAAGCGCAGAAGCCAATGAATAATAAATACTTTCACAGTCACTCCCAAAATAATCAGGTTTCACTTTAAACGGGACAATGTGCGTAATCAGATGGTAAGGATCGGCTCGGCTCTGAAGCCATCCGCACATGGAACAGGATGCTGACATGCAAACGTTAGAGACTAGCGGCCAGTTCAGATATGTACTGTTTAATCTGCTCGAAACGAGCCATGGCATGTTTTCTTCTTTAGTGCTGTGTGTTTAGGCAACACAGATAGCATTGGGATGTGCAACTAAACAATGTGTGAGCATCTGAGTGGTCTGTGGCCTCGGTCTGCTTCAGGCAAAGTCGAGCCTGCAGTGTGAAAGTAATTTGTCTTTGAATTACCTAAATGAGGAAACTAAACCAAGCCTGCTGTATATTTTGGGTGCTGGGCAGTAGTTTCTTGTCGATTGTTAATCTGTGCTGTGAGGTGTGACCTGTCCGATGTGATGCTTCGATCAGGATGTTTGCTGCCGATACCGAGTACCGATTTCGTCATGGTGACCGACCGATCCCGATGCGTCAAGCTTTATAGAACTAATATGAGTTCCGATCACAGCTAACCTTTTTTTTTTTTTTTAGATAAAGTAATACTATACATGTCACTTTTGTTTTATTTGTATATATTTGTTACATTTTTACAGTAACGATGTAATATATGTTATGTATCAACGTATCTATTGTTTTAACAGAGTAATAAATAATCGCAAATGTTATTCAGTTGAATACATTTTGTTTGTATACAGTTTGTACACATTTTAATATGCCTTTAATATGGCGGTCATGCTTAAAACTATGCATAATCAGGATACTTAATATAAAACTAAAATTAATACAAACAAAGATTGGTTCGTGAGCTCGGCCAAGTATAGTGAATACTGATCGAGTCATAAAATGTGATTATTCGCCGATACCGATCTCCAGCCGATCGATCGGAGCAGCCCTACGTTAAACCTTTCCTTGCTTGGGTGGGTACAAAAATAGTTGAATTGGTTACAAGGTTTGGGTTTGTTACACTTTGTTGTGATCTGCGAACCAGAATTGAAATCTTCATTGATGGAAAGTATAAAACCCTTTTTTGAGCGTGGCTCTGGAGCAATGTGTCTGTTAAATGCTGTACATGTAAATGCTGCCAAACGTTCAAAACTTCAGCTTTTTGATTACAAACAAACCGAATAATCCATTTTGCTCTGATTCAGACTTAGCAAATGAACTGAGGCTTAGTCTCTCGCACTTAGTCTGAAACAAAGTGCGGTTCGCGTGAACGGCTGGTAATGTGATCGCTGTCGTGTGGATTGAGAAGCGCACTGAAGAGCGGAACCTGAGACGACCTGTGGTCCGAGTTTGGTTGCAGTGGAACTGTGCTGCGATTCCTGTAAACGTGAACTCGTCTCGTACGCCGGTCTGTACTCGTTCAGGAAATAAAGTAGTCTGCTTGTTTGTTTTAGCCAACAATGACATCATTGGTTTCCACAGCGCTCGTTGGGACAGAGAAAAGCTGAGGTGTTTGTGATGATGTAAGGGGGTTCGAGTACACTGGGATTGGACAAGCACCTTTGGAGAAAATGAGATATTGCTCTTAATTTCCACTGGGTAAAGTACACACACTGTTCCCTCCGTGCACTATTTACCACCAGCCAATAATAACCATACACACACCCATGAAACAGGTTCAGAGCCACACTGAATTGCCTTGAATTCTATTTCGAGTAGAAATAACTGAAGAAGGCTTTATGAATGTACGCGGTCTGCTTTAGCCCCATGGGAGGTGATTTCTGCAGCTCGGCTCCACCACCTTTTAGACACTAAACTAAAATGATTCATGCTGCTTAAGAGTCTTCTGTAAACCTCATCAATGTGTGAGTAGAAGCTGGTAACATCGAGCTCTTCTGCTAATAGGAGTAACGGTTTCTTTCCTCCTCTTCCACTAGAAGAGTCTTGATTTATAATCAGCAGGCAGGCAGACAGACGGACAGATGTGCAGTCTAATTATACATGCCCATGTTTGATTTTTATTGTGGAAGCAGAACAACCGCTACTACAACACACTCTTACTTCAGTCCGGTTGCTTGCGTCGATGTTATTTATTACCAGATATGCTCTCGGTTAGGTTTGGCGGTATGGATCCGTTCTGGGCGGACTCCCGCGCCCGTCCGAATGCCTTGCTTGGACCGGGCGGGGAGAGCTGCGAGTCAAACCCCCCTGGGGTGCAGAACGGATCCGGTGCTGTACGCGCAGCTTGCGCGCAGTTGCTTGTTTCTTGCGTGATGACCACCGCATGGGGGGGAATTGGAGGCTGTGCGCGCGGGAGGCGCCGCGCGCTCGATTAGCTCTTCCTTGGATTGTTTGGTTGTGAAGTACGGGTCGGTTGCTGTTTTCTTTTCTTTTGGTTTGCCCGGTGGAGAAGGGGCGGGGAAGGGTGTGTGAACGCCGTGCGGCTAGCGATAGACAAGGGAAAAGGGCTGTCCTTTAAAGGGACGCTGTGATTGGCGTCTGGATCCGACACGGCTGCCTGTCGCTGATTGCGCTTCGACTATCGCACCTGCCTGAACTGACGCGAGGCTCGATATTTCTCCCATGACATCACGATTAATTAAATGGCAGCTAATCCTCAAGTTAAAATCCACACTGAAGGTCACTACTGGATAAAATGAATGAAGGAGACATGATTGTGGAGTACCCACTCTAGACCAGGGGTCACCAACATGGTGAGCAAATTTCCGCCCTCATCTAAGATAGTAAATTCCAGCTTCTGATTGACTGAACACAGCTGATCCAAATAATCAGCAGTGTGTTGTAAAATAAATTGAGGAACATGGGTTGCCATCACTGTCCACACCGTACTGTTAACGACCTGCTGTGAGTTATTATTCATTCATTGTTTAGCGTTTATCCTGTTCAGAGTCGCTGGAGTTTATCCCAGATAACTTAGTGTGTGAGGCGGGGTGCACCCTGGACAATCGGCAGTTAATCACAGCGTTAACACTTAGAGACAGACAACCATTCACACACACATTCACTCCTATGGACATTTTAGAGTAGCCAATTCACCTATGCCCAATCGCATGTGTTTGGAGGCAGGAGGAAACCGGAGTACCCAGGGGAAACCCGTACAAGCACGGGGAGAACATGCAAACGCCACACAGATGGCTGTTTTCTTTAATAATCTGTAGCGTTGCCTGAAGTGAAATCAAAAAATAAAACGGAACCTTTGTTTTTTTTTTTTGTACTTTGAAACACATCAGCCGTATTTAAACCTATTTCCGGCTCAGACGTGATAGAATAAGGCTGCGGTTGATCAACTGAATGATATTTAAAGCACACAGAGTGGTAACCCCAATTCGGTCTCTGCATCGCACACTAGCGCTCTGATATTAAAAGCTGAATCTAATCAGTGTGTGTGTGTTTAATTTATTTTTGCAATGAATGCCAATGGGTCTCATCGGTGAATCAGTACGAACGAATTTCTTGCTTATTTATACGTCTAGGAGTAAAAACAGATCTGTGTGGTAAGGTTTTGCTCAAATTTTCCATTACACACTTTTTTAACAATGCACTCTTTTTAGCTGGACTGTAGACAAATGAATGCAAAGGTCAAAGAAGGAGCATGTAGTAAACACACCGTGCTGATGGATTTATGCCAGCTATGTTTAAAATAGCAGTACTTTAAATCCCAGAGAAAAGTCAGACCCTTAAGCTTCAACTGTACCCCTTAAAACTTATAGTATGTCATAAGGTACTTCAGGTAATAAATATAATTCCATCCTCCTGCTCTCGAATGCGCCATTCTGATTGGTCAGAAGGTGTTAAGGTTTATAACAGCAGCTATGACGCTAATTGATTTTAGCATGTGTTCTGATGATATTGTTTATATAGCAGCAACTATCCCAGGGACTTTGTTAGTATGGTAGATGAGTCACATAATCGGATTAAAAACGTTTTTTTTTTTTTTTATTTCATTAAAAAGCTTACTTTTGGAAGGAGTCTCCAGTGTTGCACATGTTAACAGCCGGAGGTAAATATGGGAGTTTGGTTTCTGTTGTTTTTGCAACAGTACAGGAAGAATAAGGTTTTTTGGTATCTGGGAGGAAGAGCGTAGCTTGTGTAAGAGTGTGGGAATGACTGTTCATAGCTGGGTTAGCTAGAGATCGACCGATAAATCATAGTTTGACCGATTTACCGATATTTTTCCATAACCGAATATCGGTTTTAATATATCGGATCCAGAGATATATTTATCTTATCGCCATCTTGTGGCCAATTTGAGAATTGCATACAAGACCGCTATTATGCCACAGCATCGTGAGGAGAGGGAAAGATTTTTCTACATTACAACATAGTTCTTTCTGTTCAACTGGACGTACTGAACCACACCAAATTAGCTAAGCGTTTTTACATTTGTTTGGTTTACCATAAATTATTCAGTATGTTTTCCTTTATTCGTTACCTCGCTTGCGTGATTTACTAGCTTTTATTTAACAAAGCCACTTTACTGATGTTCACTTTTTAAAAAGGTATGTTTCGTTTTTTGTTTTTTTTTCAGACCGTCCTGTTTATGTCGGCGTAGAAGTAAGCGTTGTCTCAATTTGTTCACAAGGAGGGAGTAAAATGACAGTATTGACAGTGTTATGAATAAAAGCGCTTGTTCAGTTTATACTGTAGTAATCATTGTGTCAAAAACAGAAGTAAAATAATGAATAAATATCGGTTTTGCATATCGGCTGGTTCAAAAAATAAAAAAATTAAATATCGGTTGAACTCTAGTATTAAAGCAAGCCATAACAGGAACTTGTGAACTTTCCACAGTGTAATTATATATTATAGTACTATAGTACTGTTAAGAGTTTGCAAATCCGTGCAGTATGAGAGGAATAAAGCACATCAGGACATGTTGCTATTGGAAAATAATAAACTACAGGCCTGCATTAGCTCCTCCCACCAGCTAGCGCTGTTATCTTTCATTCATAATAAAGTACGCCTCTCGATAAAATCATGACGAAAGTTGATTCAATTAGTCTGCACCGACAATTAGTTTGTACTTGGGTTTAGTTTATCTAGCTAGCGTCAAGCCGCTTGACTTTGCTAAATCCTGTTTAGGACTTCCACTATGAGCTGCTTTCCCTTGTTGTAGTTTCCAAACATCTAGTTTATGCTTTTGACCTAGTTAGCCTGTGTTTCGATCCTGGATGATAGATGTGCATGTGTTAACCTTCAACGTTGAGACTAGAACACTTGCTGCAGATCCTGACCATGAGATTTTGTGATGGTCCTCACCTGCGCAACACTTACGTGTAAAGATCTGGACACAGTTTCTGGCAACTAGCATATGAGATGGCAATTATTCCAGCCTGTTAGCAACAGCGCTCGCTCAGCCAACAAAGAGCACACCATGAGCGGAATGGCTTCTTTAATCTGTGGCCAATAACAAATTCACTCGTAAACGTTCAGTCAGTCACTTAATAAAAGAACAGAGAGACAGACATATGGCATGGAATCTGACGTGCTTGGAAAGTGAGAGCAGATGGCTAGCCTTATACTGCCAAACTCTTCTCAGCTTCATGAAACGTCACCATAAGCAGTGAATATCGTTTATTCTTGTCAAATGACGACGTGGTGGTACGGTGGCAGCGCGGTTAGCACTCTTGCGTCGCAGCAAGAAGGTCATGGGTTTGATTCCCAGCCATGGTCTTTCAGTGTGAGGTTTCCATGTTCTGCCCATGCTTGTGTGGGTTTCCCCTGGGTACTCCGGTTTCCTCCCGCCTCCGAATACATGTGATTGGGAATAGGCTACTCTAAACTGTCCATAGGAGTGAATGTGTGCGTGTGTGTGTGTGTGTGAATGGTTATCTGTCTCCAAGTCTTAGTCCTGCGATTAACTGCCGATTGTCCAGTCTGTACCCCGCGTCACACCCCAAGTTAGCTGGGTAAGAGTCCAGCGCCTCCACGACCCTGAACAGGATCAACGCTAAACAATGAATGAATGACGTACTGTTTTGACACACTCTACCATGTGCGTTAACTTCAAGTTCAATTCAAACAGCGAAGGATTTACAGAGTTTACGAGGGTGTAACCTTATCTGAAGCAATTACAAAGGGCCCATAAACCAAAAACTTTAGAAAGGAGTAGGATTAAGAATCTGTAAATTATGGATTGCCACTTTAAAGGGTTTACTACTTTAAAGACAATTCCCAGGGGAAGGCAACAATAGATGTGTACTTGGGCACTGTATCAAATTTTCATCGCGAGGTTATAAATATTAATAACACCCATTAATAATATCCTCTCAGCAGTGACGTTGACACAGAGGATAAATCTCATTAGCGTCGTCCATCGCCAAAACCTCTGTTAAAGAGGATTAAAGGGAAAATCTACCCTGAACTTATATTAATCTTGATTATGATCACGCGAATTTTAATTACATCTCATTTATATTTGACAATGCTGTTGGTAATGCAGATAATGGGATTTATTTAACCCTTGTTTCATCTTTATCTAAAGAGAGTGCTGCAGCAGAGCTTTAAACCTTACGTCTGTTCAGATTTATGACGTTCACATCTGTACATTCTGTTCAAAGTTTTACCCGTCACGCTGGACATCTCAGAAATCACCAAGTAGCCGAGCATCATAAGCCAAAAAACATGAGCGTGAATGGAGGATGGATCTTCAAGAAGATGGGTGCAAATGAAGGTGAAGTTTTGAAACCATGGATGGAACTATGTGGTGGTGTAGCTTAAGAACATGCATTGATTGGGAAGGGTGAGGGAGGGTTCCATTTTCATAACACGGATGAAAATGGGATGGAGCTTTTAAAAACATGGGTGGGAATCAAGGTGGGGCTTTGAGAACATGAGGATATGGATGAGCTGGACAAGCATGCGTGGAAATTGGGGTAGAGCTTTTAGAAGACTAGCGGGGAATGAGAACATGAATGGAAATGGGATGGGGCTTTGTGAAGAACATGACTGGGGAATTGCACGGCGCTTCACACAGCGGGTGGGATCGAGTGAGGAAAGGATGCCGCTTCAAGAACCTGTATATGGGTGGAGTCAAAATTATGGGTGAAAACGTGGGGGAGGGGGCAATTAAACGTAAAACCCACCCACTCAACAATGTGACGCCTTTACTTAAAAAAAAAAGACCGTTCTTTCATAATGCACCTTTATATGCAGTGTACTATAGCACTATAGCGTTGTAATTAAACTGGCAACGCCCCCCGTGACGTCACTGCAGAGGACAACGGCTTACTTCAGTAAGACTGTAAATACATCCCCAAATAACGACCTAGCATCGAAATCGCTTACTAATATGTTCCAGAGTGGAGCTGTCGCTTTAACATCATACCTGCAGCCACAATCGTCCTCCTCATGCAACTTACCTTGAGCTGAGCGGTATGAGGTCGCCATGGAGACCAGCGTGATCAAGCCCAGAGAAAGCACGCGCCATCCTCGGCTTAGCGCCGTCAGAGCAGCTGCACACGTCACAGCCTCCATTCAGACAAACTCATGTTTCTGGCCAACGCGATTGGAAAAGAACCGGTCCGCGCCGTGGTGCCGTGAGCAAGAATAAGCTGCAACATCATTAAATCGGAAATCAGTTTCCACATAATGACATGAATTCTTCGTGCGCGTGCTCGTTGTAGAAGAACTCGAAGGCGTGCGCGAGAGCAGCGCGCTCTCTTTGTTTCTTTAGCACGCGCTTGTGCAGAGGAAAACCGCCTTCTTTTAACCCTAAATCATTCAAGCATAACTCTCCTGGCATCAATAAGCAACGAGTACCGTGATCCGATGTGAGAAGATTTGACTACTAATGGCTAATGTCCAATTCAGGAGTCGGTGTTTAATTTTTATTAACCCTTCTATGCCTTAAACAGTTAATTAGCGCCAAGACATTTTTCGCACTCATTATGAATTTCGCGGGTTACTATGTGGAAATCGTGGTTTTCTTGGTGGATTTTTATGGCAAACGAACCATAACAAACCCGAGCTTAAGAAACGATAAGCTTATCTTTCACTAGAAGGCTACTTTCCCGAAAGTGTTGTAGTAATATGTAAAACTGCTAGCTAAACCAACTAACGTTAACTACCCACCGTTGCTACTTTTATATGCAGTATACATATATACGCCTTTTAAAAAAGTTCTGCGTTTATTCTTGCTAGTGCACAACATTTACATCCATGCTAGCTAAGCTTGGCAAAAACGAAACATTTTCGCTAACTGAAACACACGCTTCTGTGAAGCGTTTGCTAACGTTAAGACACGCGACCCTTACCTTATAAGGCGCTTAGAACATATCCGCTCGACTTGACGGATTTTATACTCAAATCAGGTGCAGATCTGAGAAAAGTTTTTCTCCCATGACATCCAGACATAACGGGATATCTTTTATGGATAGGTGCCTAATTCCTCTCTGCTGGTAGAGCATCCTTCCCTCCTCCAATAGAGTCACTCGTACTCAGCACTACAGTAGCCCCGCCTTTCTTTAGTACTTATTTGGGCATGTGGCCTTAGAAGCTCTATCGCTGTTGGCTAATAAGACTGTCCATCAGTGATAGGGTTAGGTTGACTCGCCCACTGGCGTCTGTGGTTTCACGGCAACGCTGATTATAGGCTATTAGTTTGAAGGACGAGACAAAACAACTAAATTAAATGTCTTAACAAAAAAAAAAGGAGGAAAGACAGATTAAGTCATTTAAGAATGCAGACAACTATTTATGCTATGGTGTAATTTCTCATACATGTGAAAATAGCCGAGTTGAAAGAAGTCACTGATAATGTATGGATTTACATCGCCCTCTTGTGGTAATTAAGGAAATGACAAAATATTAATAGGTTAATAAGCGGGTAGTTTTTATATTCATCCAAAGTAGGGTGAAATGTATCGCATAGATTTTTTTCTAACTACAATTCTTTTTTTATTTATTTTATTTATACTTACAACATTTGCTCTTTTAAGAATAGTTATAACTAAGAAAGTGCAACATTGCACAATGATTTTTACCATGATTTCCCAAGGAACAATTAATTCATTCGTTTGCTCGTCAATCTATGGGAATCTGAAGTCTATCCCAGTAGCAGAAAGCACACCCTGGATCTGATGGCCAGTCCATTGTAGCGCAACAGAAACTCGTTGACACCTATAGGTAATTTAGAATAGTCAATTTATCCACTTGCCTTGCTATCTTTTAATATTTCAAATCATGTTATGGCCAGAAGATGGATTTTAGTATCAACTCAACTGCACACAAAGTCAGCTTGCTTCCTGAGCAGATCTGACATTTACTGACATATGTCCCATCACAGCCACCGGTGGACATCATCACTGTGTATTATGTATCTTGCGCTAAATAAGTAGAGGAATCGTTGTGCAATTCCTTATAACAGCAGTTCCTGTACATATTTACATTTACAGCATTTGGCAGACGCTCTTATTGCACTCAGAGTTGAGGATTAAGGGCCTTGCTCAGGGGCCCAGCAGTAGTAGTTTGGAAGTGCTGGGAATCAAACCAGTCTTCGAAACAGCAGTCCAACACCTTAACCACTGAGCAACCACATCCGCATGGCAGTATTTGTATATAATCTAATAAAGATAAAAATAAAGTCCCATATCATGCTATGTTCTGTAGAATAACACGTATATTAAGATAAATAACTAAATTAACCACATTGTCTGCACGTTCTAATACACATTAAGACTTTTGTCTTAGACACATAATACCAAATCAGAAAAAATCATTAGACGAACGAACAGATGAATGCTGTGACAGTTTAATGTAAATCCAAGACAAAGTGTGATTACATTTCTACACATATACAATATGCATATGTGAGCATACAAATTCTCATTAATAACTCGATTCACCTTGGAGACCGAAAAAATGATCAAAAGTAACAGTGAATTACAAGCTATAACATAGTTCACCACAACGCGAGCCCCTTCTCACCCTACTGTTAGTAAATAGAACAATTAAAATAACTCTATTCTTCTGGAACCCAGCTGTTGATTCAAATCCTCCATCAATGTACACTGCTATCGTTAGTCGTCGACGCCTAATATAAACGCACTCAATTTTTCTACAACGAAAATGAAGAGAAGCACACAACATCGTAATGGCAACACAATCACTCAGCTTTGTTTGGAGTTAAATCGTTCATCTTATTCTGATTATTAGAATCATTTGTAACAACGTTCTGGAAAGCTGGTAAAATATCCATTCTTATAACATACGTAATAATATTAGTCTAACGTACAGGGTACAAAAAAGCGCTATGTTAACAGACTGAAATAATGAGATGTCACACATCTTTGAATTCGTCGATAAAGAAAAAAAAAAAGCCAAGAGAAGACATTAACAAAAGACTTAAAAACACTGCAGCACACAATAGCTTTGACAACTAATGAGACACACGATAGAGAAACCCCATAGCAACAGACACAAAAATGAGGGTCAGGGTGCGACGCTTTCTTAGGTCTTTTAAGATACTATTATAGAAATATATTTCGAATACATTTAACTTGTTGCTGTGAAACGAGAAAAAAAAAGTTCATGTCATAAATGACTGCACACGTGGATAACGACAGTGCAGCACAGCTACAGAATATATTAGCGCTGTTAGCGTGAAGAATTAGCGTCGTGTCAGGTCGGAGCTGACAGCGTAGTGTGACCGAGTGCATTAACTACAGGATTTACGGTCGCTACGACGCCGTCACCGCGGCCTTTTTGATCTGTTCAGTCGATCGGATCCGCCCCAAGAATCTGACTCTGACTAAAAAAAAAAGTCACTCCATACTTTAATTTCTTCGACCCCGGGGTTAAGATATTTTAGTGATTGCTTCTAGAAAAGTATCTACATTTCTATAGCCCGTTATATTATTTGTCTCTCAGCACACTTGCACATGCAGACCGGTGGCCGTTTCTCAATACCAAGTTCGGACATGCGTCGTTGGTAATGTAATTTGGATTTGGCAAGTTCGACTCAGGAGAAGGAACTTCCGAGGACGGGAGGACATAAATTCTCTTTTTCCGAAATGCAACGGCTTACTTGATTGCATCATGCGATCACCCAGAATTCTTCTGGGTCCATGAGCACTGAGCTCCCGGTGATCGCCGGAAACTCACAACTCCCGAAATCGTCGAAGCAAATTTTCAAATAGGCGCTAACTTTATAAAAGGACCGCAGATCGTAAATTGAAAACTCGATATTCTCGCATCAAAAACTCTTAAAACTGCTTTACGTGACACAGCAATAGTATCCCGAACATTATTTCGTAGGTTTTCTCTACGTCATTACTGACGGTCACGTGAGGCAGCTCCTTGAGTGGGATATCTGGCTGACTCGTAAAAGGGGCGGAGCAAGTACACATCCGGGGATTTGAACAGTACTTGGCTAGATGCGAACTTGGAATAGAAACAGTACTTGGGCACTAACTGATGACGTTTCACGTCCAGACAAGAAGGCATTTGGAGAAACGGCCAGTTAATCCATTGAACCCGTGACCACTCTGACCCACACTCTAAATAAAAACAGCAACAAAAAAAAGACATTCAAACACTTAACAAAAAAGCTTGAAAATTATTGAAGTGCTGTCATTTTGTCACTGAAAGGAAGTGATAAAACACCTGTCAGCGCCAATGATGTTCAACAGCGTGTGCTTCACAAAGCGCTCGTACACTGATTAGACTGTTTAGGGTAATAAACCGCCTTTACGCTTGTCAGGAATTTAAAACGCTTCGAGGCGTTAGCTAGGAGGACATCTGGTGCTGGAAATGCCTTTCAAACCGAAGATGGACAGGAGACACTTGCAGATAGAAAGGCATTCGGGGAAAAAAAACCCCCATCAATTTTGACCATTGCTTGAAGCTCCAAGTTCCTAGTTTGCAAGGCAGTGCTTTGTTTGATATATGGATGAATTCGCAGGGTTCGGGGACTGAAATCGAGGACTAAAAATTATTCCTTACGTCAAAAGCTGTTTCATTTCCAGACATGTTGGTTACAGTAAGATCACAGTGTCTGAACCGACGTATTAAAAAATGCAGAGCTGATAGGACTTTACACGTCATCTAAGTTGATTTAAAATGAGATCAGCTAAACAAAAAAAACAAAACACAACGTTAGTTTGAATAATCCATTTTTTGTATGGTAACATTAACCGAGTTGCAAGACATATCGCTTTTCTTAAGGAAAGATGTACTTGCAGTAAAAAGATGGCACTGTTTATTTCAACTAATAATTCTCTCTCTCTCTCTCTCTCTCTCTCTCTCTCTCTCTATATATATATATATATATATATATATATAGATATTAGATGTTTAGTCTTACATTGTACATTCATCGTGTGCTAGTGATCATCACTGGTATCTCATTCACCGGCGGTGAATTCACGGGCCTACGTTCATATGGAACTCAAATCTAGGGGTTTATCCAATGGATTTCGAAGAAAAGCACTGAGCAGCTTGGGAGAGCAGTTAAACTTCATGATGATTTTGCTAAAAGTACGTTTAAATAAACCTAATTTGTTGTATTATATATTTTGTTGCCTGGAATATTTCTAACATCAATCTGTCGGTTTCTATTTCAGTTACCTTCGACGGACAATTCTGTGCCTCATCCCTGTGCAATCAGACATGGCCAGTCTATGAGCTAAGCCAGGAGCAGAGACTATAGACATTGCAGTGAGACAGGACAATGCTTTCTAATGTGGAATGTTAGATGCATTCTAATCCACGAAGGAATCTCCACGCCTCAGCGTCCCGGAGCCAGTGTGCGCTCATAGGAAAGCCTGAACAAGCCGAATACAGCTTAAAAATCAATAGACATCCTCACGTCCTACATCGTTCTGAGCCGAATGAATAAAACGATTGAATAGACTCATGAATAAAAATATGCTTGGGTAGAAGAATATCACAACCAAAATCAACACTTTCTAATGACTAGATTCCCCTTAGAATACTCTTAACTTATTGACCACAACAGATACAAATAGAAACTAACGATAATTAACCAACCCATTATTTAAAATAGCTCGAAGTGACAACAAATATTTATAACAGCATATTAAAGAACAGCAAAAATAAAACCACTTTAAATGCGAGTACTATGGCGTGACGTGAGAGGGGACAATCGGATGCGCTCGGAAAATCACATGCACGTGCCCTCATCCAGTCAAATCACTCATCGTTGGCGAAAACACAAGCCGACATCAACTCAAGCAGCAAAAAAAAAACAACAACAAAAGAAAAACCCCTAAACCTTGGCCCACAGTTTATTTCCTGTATCAGCATCTTCTTTCTCTTCAACAGAGAACTAGCACAAGTTCTTTCTTAAATTAAGACAAAGCGTAACAACACACATGCTGAGAACCGTAGCCGACAAAACCCCCAGCACGGATCTTCCCACCAACCCTTTGGATCAGAAGGTGTTGTGTTTTCATGCATTGCCTTAAGTAGCAGATTCCTCCAGATCCTACCAACATGCCCAAAGCCAACATGCTATACTCATTAAGATGTGGAATTAAACTTCTCTCTCTCTCTCTCTCTCTCTCTCTCTCTTTCCCTCCCTCCCTATAATTCCCATCCAAAAAACCCATCCAGTGCCTTAATCGGTCTTGTCCCTACTTCGACCCGCTCGCTCACCCACACAGGTTCAAACAGTTAAAGTGGTTAAGGTGCTAAGTTGTTGACTGGAAAGCACCGGGTTCAAGCCCTACCACCGCCAAACTGACACCGTCAGGCCCTGAACAAAGCCCTAAACCTACTTCCTGATCCAGGGGTGCAGCATCATGGCTGACCCTGCGCCCTGACCCCACCTTCCTAAGTTGCAAAGCGACATATTTCACTGTGCTGTAACGTATATGTGACAAAATAAAGACCTACTGGGTCAACATTTCTTTAACCTCATTTCCTCACCAGGGCCGCTCGGTGCCGAAACACTCCCACTCCTCTGTCCTCACTCTAGAAATCCCTCCCAGATGTGCTGCGACTGGATCTCATTAGCAGATACTAGAAAATGTTGCCCTTCACCTTAGGGTTTTACGCCGGTTAATCCGACGCATTAGTCGGGTTCCATCGAATCGGGCTAGTTGTTAACAAAACAAACACAAAAGCTCAGTGCCACCGAATAGGTGCTTAAGACACACAGCTACGCTATACAGTAAACATCCTATACATAAATAAGCAACAAAATGTTACTCCTCTTCACCGAATGACAACTTTGGTTCATTATTCCAAGGAAGTATCTTGGTCTAAATGTTAAATAAGCTCATGCATGCTAAACAAGAAGCGCTGTTGTTTTTACAAAATGGTGTCGTGTATAATAATCTAGCTACTTACTGTACATTTAGGACTATGCTTACACCTGGAAGTTAAGAACTGAACATCTCCGAAGAAGATGTCCGACCTAGACGCCAACGGGCAAACGAGTTCCTGTTGGTTCGAAAAGGTTTTTCAGCCAGGTAAACGGTTGTAATATGTGTAAGGCACTACGAGGGAACAATGATAAACCTAAGATTGTGGAGGAATATATCGCACAAAGGTGCCGAGGAAGGTGTACCACGCACATGGCCAACAGCAGCACACACGTGCACAGACTATTAGGTTATACATGCTTATGTTATTACAACAACGTTGTGCAATCACATTTAAAGAGGAACAGAAATTCTATTGGCATCAGAAAGGTTCTTCATAAAATAAGCAGGTGAGATTTGCTACATTCTAAAAAAAAAAAAAGATATAGGAAAAGGGGCGGGGCAGCTAAAGGTCCCACCGTAAGGCGGAACTGAATTTCTTCTTCTAAATGTGAACACAAACGGAGAAAAAACTAAAGAAATCTATAAATACACTAGAAAGTCTGTTGTCTTTTTCTTTCCAGAAGTTTCCGAATCTTCTGAGTCATTCCAGAAGATTCCTCCAGCTGTTGTTAGGAGAGGATGGCGGGGTATGTGCAGTACCTGCAGCACCCGTCACCAAGTGATTCGGAAACGTTTAAGACAGTTCAAGGCCATCATTATTATATTTTTCTTTGTAGAGCAGCAGATATCCGTATTTCACCTTATACAACGTTCTCATCCACCATGTGACCTCAGCTCAAGTCAGTGAAAGAAAAGAGGAACAAAAGAAAATAACAACTCAACAAGCTAATCAAATTCCCAGTCTCTCCCAGAATGCCAATGGTAGCGTGAGCATGCTGTTAAAAATATTTATAAATGATTTTCCTCTTGAAAATATTGGAAAATCCAAAAGAAACAGAACTGGCCCTTAAAAAAAAAAAAAGACTCATAAGAAAATTATTTTTTTCAAACTCATCCCGTCGCTCCCTTTCTCCACTCTTTCTTTTGTCCATCAGCATCTTCATTGTCTTCAAGTTTAAGCTTGACGAGGACAGGGGGAAAGGGATTCAGGGCTGTAACGCTCCGGCGTGTCTCACTGACTCTTTAGTCCCTAGTGGGCATAGGACGGGAAGCAGCGTTGGACTCGGCTCCAGTGTTTTCTGGTCTAGAGATACGGGTACTGGTTCATCTTTGTGGGGCTTAGGGGATATCCAGTGTAGACAGTGGAAGCAGGCGAAGCACTGATGTACGTTTGGTGGGCGAACTGGGGCTGATACTGGCCGTGGTGGAGTGTTGGGGATGGGAGCACGCGGTGGCCCATGCTGACAGGTACCTGGTGCACGATGCTTGGTGGGTAGCCAGCGTGTTGGACTGCGTGGTGAGCTGAACCCTGCGATGCCACCAGATGTGCCACAGTGCCAGAGGATCCCAGGGCAGCAGGGGTGGTGTACGTGTAAAGATGGGGTTGGCCGGATAAATGACTGGCAGCTAGGTGGGGGTGCATGTTTGCACTGTGGGAGGGACTGTTGTGGTGAAAGGAATAGGGAGCTTGAGCAGCCATGGTAGGTGTGATATAGGCTTGCTGTCTCCTGTGCCCTCCGGTTCTTTCGACTGCCATGTGCTGCTGAGCCTGCAAAAGAGTGTGCAGAGCTATTACACTCATCAATCCCTATTTGTATTGTTCACGGCTTGATGTTTAGACACCACTGTTTGCTGCATTTTGGCAAATGCTAATGGCGATAAATGTTTAAGTCGCGCTGGGTACGGGCATGTTGTGGTATGTTGGCATCTGGGTATGTTTTTCTTTTTTTTAATGTAATTGCGGATGAGAAGGCAATACAAATTGCTTACATGTCCACACATGAGACGAAAACCAGAAACACAAAAAACAACTCCATACCTGGCTGAGATTGAGCGGCTGCTGCTGGAAAGGGTGTGGCCCGCAACGTTGCTGCCGATATGCTCCACCTCCGGATACGCCCCCTGATGAGTGATTGTTAGCTGACAGTCCTCCATTGGAGGAATTAAACTTGTAGGCAGGATTCTGGTGGTTCATTGTGTCTGTAGCGATCAAAGATACACCATATTTCGCATGGCAGTGCAAATACAGGAAAAAGAAGCCAAATAAGCGATTAGCATATCAGATTAGCACATACATGTAGACATGAGGTAGGCCATAATGGATGCTACAGACAACATTGAGCTATACTTAGAAGAGTCTGCGTCTCACCAGGCACAAGTCGATCACACGTCAGGCTCTCGCTGTTCTGGCTCTTCAGAGGAGGAATGATAATGGTTCGGGGGTTTCCATTGTTGTAGTTGTCCAGCACTGCACCCTTCGAGTCGTAGTTGTTGGCGTTGGGGCAGTTGTTTCGGGACTCGACAGCGTAGGGGCTGTTATTGCTGGAGTCAGAGTCTGGGGAGTCGTGGACAGTGACACAGCTGATGACGTTCTTGCGCTGCTTGGATGATGTGATGCTGTGAGGAGAAAAAGTGCAATATGGCTAAGAAAATCGTTCATATGCGTGTAATTTAGGTGTTGTTTAAAATATATCGGACTAACCCTGCTGACCTGGTGTTACTCGGCTGCTTGTGCTCATCCTCTTCGTCTGTGTCGCTGCTGATGGTGATGATGCTGGCTGCTGGACTCGGGGTGTCAGGGATAATAATGGTCTGTCGAGTGGGGTTATGTTGGGTGTGTTGTGGTTGTTGGTTTGGTGGTCCGTGGTGCTCTCGCGTTGTGCTGGAGGCCTGTTCTTCTCCCCACCCTCCTATACAGGTTTGGGGCAGGTTGCAGGGAGCAGGAGGTCCGTTTTGTACCACAGCGCACCGTGGTGGCGTGTTCTCTTTGACACGCTTCGAACGCTGAGGTGACAACATCGTCTGGGACGAGGACACCTCGTAGGCTGACACGTTCCTGAGACGGGAAAGCACAAAAAACTTCGCGCTTTAAAGTCTCCCATTGCATCTCAGACATTACAAATCCAAACATTAATTACGAGTTAGTCTCTCACTGACCTGTTGCTCATCTGCTGCGGTTTACTCTTTTTGGAGGACGTACTGTTGTTTACAGGCTGCCTCATAACATGAGCCACGCCTACATTCAAAGGTTGTTGGGAATTCAGTGACATGTGACCGGCAAGTAAGGCTGGCTGTTGCATGATGGGATTGTAATGGCTGCCGTGGGGATGGGAATTCCTGGTTGAAAAAAAATGAGTGCTGAGTTTACCGTTGATCTCTTTGACACTCTTTTCTCTTAACTTTCCTAAAACAAACACCGACATGGAATGACGCATGCATGTCTTTGTTCAATTCCGTTCCGTGTTATCATCTTGTTTGGTGAAATCAGCTCTACACCTGAGATGTAGATAAATCATATGCTAAGCTCTCCTAAAACATACATTTCTGTTGTACCAACAAAAATCTTAAAACAGTTCATCGCACACACTCCACGCTCACATAGACGACCAGAACACTTCATACACGTCTCAGAATTGCTAAGAACACTTGTAACACTCAGTAAGCTAACTAAGGCATATACAGTATAGGAAACAATGCAGACATGATACACTGTTAAAGTCTTTGAAATTTTAATGATGTTTCATATAAATGAGTATTTTTTTCTGATTTGATGATCATTTCTTTTTCACAAAAAATTTAAATGAACCCCAAAATTCTTATTTTACAAGTACAAATCAAAACACTGTAATTTAACTGTAGTAAGTCTATGGCAAAAACATTCATTGTAAAAGGGAAGTGGTTGATTAGTGGTTGGACTGCTGATCTGTAGACCAGGGTTCAATTCTTGGCACCACCAAGTGACCCCTGCTGGGGCCCCTGAGTAAGGCCCTTAACCCTCAACTGCTCAGTGATAAATGTAAGTTGCTCTGGATGAGGTAGTCTGGCAAATAATTGATTATTTTTATAATAATATACATTTTTTAATTTATTTCATTGTAACTAATTTGATTTATTTCTTCTGTCAACATGGGTGTTGTGCAACTGTTTTCATGACATTTGACATTGACATTATTTGGTAGATGCCTTTATACAGAGCGACTTACATTTATGCTCACGCTCACACAGTGGATGGTTAAGGGCCTTGCTCAGGGGCCCAGCATTGGTAGATTGGTGGTACTGGGAATTGAACCCTGGTCTTCTGATCAGCAGTCCAACACCTTAAACACTGTGCTACCACTTCCCTTCGATGTTTACAT
>JAOUQX010000030.1:21486098-21497195 GCA_028566295.1 Liobagrus marginatus
CCCTCTCTCCCTCACCCCCACTTATAGCAAACGTACAGTTAGTCGTCAAAGCATTTCACTGTATGTTGTACCACGTAAAATGTACATGTGACCAATAAACTTTGAACTTTGAATATGAGCTAATCTTACTGAAACTTTTTTTTAATACATTTCTTTTAATCCAATCCTTTTTTTTAATCTAGTTGAAAAAAATAACTTTGGCATTCTAAAGTTTAGGTGTAAGCTTATATGTTATATGATAAGTTATGAGATCTGTACTGATCTTTTATTTAATCTGTTTTGTATGTTGTATGTCACCATCAGCATATTTAATTGGGAGGAGCTTTCTCTCTTCTGATGTTGTTAAGTGTACATAGATGCATGCTGGTCACAGTTTCAGTAAAACTCTAGGGCCCAATAAGCCATGCATTTATCATCGCAATCATTTTAACTTCAGTATTGAGCTTGTAACACTGTCCACATAGTGGGCAAAAATGAGCAGCGGTCACTCCAGAAACAAGAGCGGTGCTTTTTGTATCACTAAAAGGTATTAAAATTAGTGGCTGGCTCAATGGTATAAGGCTCTGGGTCAGTGATCAGAGGGTCAGGGCTTCGAGCCTCGCACCAGGCAAACCACCGTCATTGGGTCCTTGAGCAAGGCCCTTAACCTCACCTGCTCCAGGGGCGCCGTTCGTTCTGGCTGACCCTGCGCTCTGACCCCAGCGTTCAACTTTGTATGCTGGGATATGCGGAACCAAAGAATTTCACTGTATGATGTACTGTATGATGTGCATGTGACCAATAAAAAAAAAACTGAAACTGAACAAACAAGTATTTGCATACTGGAATGATATTGAGTTTGTAAATACAAATGAAAATTAATGAAATCAGACATATTAGTAGTAAGGAATTATTTAGAAGACTTCCCATATTGGCCCGAATATAGCGCAATGTTTTTTTTTTTTCCGAAAATCTCAAAAATAGCGCTCGCGTTATTTTCGCAGTGTTGCATTCGAAATAGCCCCTGGACGTAGACCACCTGCAATACAACTCCCGCGCATCGCCTTCCGCACCAGCCCTACGTGGCCGGACTCTTATAAGCTGTCTTCTAGGTTCTTCTGCCTTTCAAATCAACAATGGATTGCGAAGGAGCTACGACGTAAACTTCAAAACCATGGTGGCGAACGAGGCGGTATTGTAAATAAACGTTTATTTTTCTTGAAATGATTTAAAAAAAAATTGGGGCTCGTGTTATATTCGAGGTCGGGCTATATTTGGGCCAATACGGTAATTCACTCCGTACCAATTTTGCAATGTGATTTCCGACTTCCGTTCTATATTGTTCCATGTTGCCAAGACTGCAGAATCGCTGCAGAGAAATCAAGGTCTAATCGTTTGTTTGTGCGTGTTGTGACTCGTTTCAGCATGTCTCACAGAAATGATCTTGAGGACAATTTCCTGCTCTTCAGAAAGGGTCATGTTCTTTTGAGGCTTTTAATAATCAACCACACACCTAAGAAGGAGGCTGTGATGGCATGAATTAGAAATGATTTTACTTTATTCTGAAAGTTTATTAAAACTTTGTGAAAATATCGATAGAACTTGTTTTTATCCACTCTAATTAAAATAATAAAAGGTGTATTCTTGTAAACGTCTGAGTCCGAAACGTCTTACAGTGATGCGTTGTATGGCGTTCTTGGAGCTATGTCGTTTGTATTATTTTCGATGCAGTTCAAGTCTTTATTACGGACTGCAGATGTTCCTGTTCCAGCTTTTTGCATCCCTGCACCCGTTCGGTCATTCGGAACAAGTCAATTCCTGTCTGCTGGCAAACGCATAGCTACAATTCACATCGGACTGAAAGAGGCTGGTTATGTAAAGGTCTGTTATGCTGTCATCCTACAAATGAAGATTTATATCAGTGGATAAAACCCTCCCACATGAGGAAAGCCATGACACTGACGTTAGAAAAAATGGACAGAATTTCGAATAGGCAGTGTTGACGAGTTTTTCTGGCACGGCTTCAGAGCAGAAATAAGCCACATTCGAGGATTAGACTCTGGATTGGAAACTTTGTGGCAGTGTAAAATCCGAGCCTGGTGTCACTGAAACTGTTCTTGTGAAACATAGTAACGTAAGCTAAAAACCACACAGGCTAATGTAATGGATGAAAATGTTCTGAGTGACAAAAGAATTGGAACGGCTCCACGGCGGAGTGAAGAAACCGCAAGCTTCCTTCATGTCTGTACCGATCAAATGAGTTGATTTTCCCGCTGATGTAGGTTGCTTTTGTGGTTTAGCAGAAACGCAGTGCAAAGTTGCTTTTAAAGAGGCCAATCCCCCTAATCATCTGTGAAAGGAATATGTATGTAACAGGGATAAGCCTAAACTGAACCATCCCCTGCTACCGGCTAGTAAAATGGTGTAGGGGTTGTGATTTTATGTTTGTGAACATTCAGCCAACATCCTGTGTGTGCTTTATTGCAGTTGTTACACCAGATGAGATAATGACGCCTGTATACTTTTAGAGGGGGAAAAAAGAAATCTAATTTTTTCCTCTTGCTGATGCAGCAGCTTCAAGGACGTATCCTTCACCGGTGTGTGTGTGGGTGGGTGGGTGTGTTGGGTGGGTCGATGGGGGGGGCAACATACCTACATTTAAAATGTACGTAATTAAAGTTTACAGTAAAAATCCACAACCTGTGTATATAGAAACGATTGAATCTTCAGTGGCATCCAGGATTTTACCTTCCTTCATCGTGTTTTTAGTGATGAAGTGGCGTGCGACTTCCTGCCAGTCAGAATAAGCCTTTGCTTCATTTCTGCTTCACCTCTAACAGTACGTTCTGCTCAAACAAAACAACAACATTCTGAACATTCATGCCTATAAATTGTCATGCCACTGAAATGACATGCAACGTCATTGTGCTCATCAGCTCTTTAATGACTAAGGTTGAGATCACATCTCTCATACCTCTGCCATAACCCATTATTCAATATAATTCAATATAAACATTTGTGTTTCAGGGTGTAGATTTCCTTTAAGCACACCTGTTCCACCTATAATTATCTTTTATAAGAACACCTTAAAGGTGCAACACACACCTGGACAGCAGGTACTGTTGTCTTTTTTTTTTTTTTTTGGAGTACTATGCATGGTTGGAGAAACCGAACCAAAATTAGTACATAGCTAGGTTTTATGATGTGGAAATAAATACACTTGTATATCATCGACTCATCTGATGAGATATATTTTAGTTGATTTGGCTCGGCTGAGGAATGCGCCTTAAAGCCACCCGGGCTAAATGCGGGTTAATATGAGGCAATCAGACAGCACTCTGTCTCTGTATAATCTTAGCCGTGTCGTTTCCTGTGTTGTTTGCCGGTTTCCATGCTGCCGCTGTGTTGTTATGAGGTTTAAAATAGAGCCTAAGCTTCTTGACGATAAGAACTACTTCAAAATTCAGATCGTATTGACCACATACACGCAGTGAAATGTTTTTAATCCGCATATCCCAGCTTATGAATTTGAACGCTGGGGTCACACAGAACGAACGGCGCCCCTGGAGCAAGTGAGGTTAAGGGCCTTGCTCAAGGACCCAATGATGGTAGTTTGCCTGGTTGCGAGGCTTGAACCCCCGACCCTCTGATCACTGATCCAGAGCCTTACCATTGAGCAGCCACATCCACTACTTCCGCTATTTTTTCTGTGAAATGTGAGAAGTAGTTATAGGTTAATATTCCATTTAGATGATGCGAAACAGGAGAAGTTCTATAATTTGTAAGTGAATTTGAAGTGATATAGTGGAAAGGATGGCATATTCACACAGATTTGTTAATAAAACGTGAGAACGTGACACTGAGCCCATCTGTTTGTCTGATCAGCTGTTTCATTAGCTCGTGATGCTACCCAAGGCCTTTTTTTCCACCTCATCTCAGTATTTCTCATGTTTCCCAATCATTTCCTGTTTAGTAACATTCCGTGTTGGTTGACAGCATGTCCTGTCTCCTCAGATGAAATCTTTTCTCCATTGTATTCAGGAACGTCAATTATTTACAAAGTGATGCCTATGCTGTACACCCATCCTACACCACTATAGTATTCACAGCCACGCTAACTGAGTCTCCTGCATGCTAACACGTGCCGCCAACACCACGTCGAACTGTGTTCAGCTGACTTGGCAGCCTAGCAGTTAGGGGCCAGATTGACTTTCTTTGTCATTGGAGCTGTTATTGCCTAATTGAAGGCTCTTGGACAACACATCCATCACAGACGTTAATCATATCAAAGGCTCACATCTCCCTGAGAAACCTGCTTCCCCCAGCCCTTTCCATGGCAATAGCCCTATTATAGAACTAATATTGTAATCTACTTTAATTTCTCTGAGATCCACCCAGCACTGTAAATGAGCTCTCAGCTGGATGCGTCAGGTTGATACTGCAGACAGCACTGTTAATGGGGACTGGAGTGTCATCATGCAGCAAAAAGCCCAGTTGTCTTCACACCTCCCGTGCTGATGGTGAGCTCAATTTGAGCAGGCTGTTGACTGAAACTCAAATTGGAAGATAGAAAATGCAGCAGGTGAAAATCAGCACTGCTGAGTAAACCCCTTTGGCTAGATGTGTGTCAAGATTTAAAGCGAATCCCAAGCTTAAATCCTGTTAGGCTTTGGATACATCGCCGTATTTTCATCAAATTTGGTGGAAAATAACCCCAATATGACAGCTAATACGGAAATGTGTTTAAAAAAAAAAACATAACGCATTATAGCCACATAATCAGATTAGAGGCCATTCCACTTTTTGTGGTTGTGATTTCATTCATTGGAAGAGCAATTCAGGGTTAAAAAAATGTATTAGTCGGCGGAGTGGCACAACGCTAGCGAACTCGTGCTGACATACAGTATACTGGCGCTACGGGCGACCCGTTTTGACCTCGAATCTGGCCTGTGGTCATTTCCTGACCCTTTCCCCAACTCTCTCTCCCCCACTTCAGTGCACTTTGAACTTGGCATGGTTACTAGTGCCAGATGGGCTGGTTGGGAGTATTTCAGAAACTGCTGATCTCTTGGGATTTTCACACACAGCAGTCTCTAGAGTTTACTCCGAAACAAAAACAGCTGCTGAGCAACAATGCTGTCGTCGAAGCACCTGGTCAGAAGACATTAGTTTGGGCTGTCAGTAAGGATACAGTACCTCAAATATCCACTCATTACATCTGTGGTGATCAGATAAGCATGACAGAATACAGCACATAGGCTACAACAGCAGAGACCACGACAGACGGCAGAAATAGGGGGCTACGGGGAGCACAGGAACCTAGACACCTCGGCTGGGTTTCTCGAATCAGAGAATTGCAAATAACTATAAAATGAATCAAATTAAACTTTCTTCACAGGTTCGCTTGAGCTTTTTGTCCTCCATGGAAGCTCTACCAATTTCTAGATCTGACAATACCAGGCAAAATAATTCATCTGTCATCCATATCCCTGTCCTCTATTATACAGTTCAACCAATCTCTGGCGAGTCCCTGTAGAGGGATGAAAATAGCAGAATGTTATTGCTTTGGGGCATCCCCAAGAGAGCAGCCCTGGGATTTGGAAAGGTGTGATGGAACTACAGGGACTTGAATGACTAATGTAAACTGGAGGGATGTCGCAGTAGGGCCACTCACGTGTCTGTCGCACCTCTATTTTCAGTTATTGTTATTTTACAGCATGCACCTGCATGCTCGGTGCACTGTATCCCGCCGGAGAAAGCATAACAGAGTGATGCTTAGTAAAAGATGATGAGTGAGGTCTTTTTTATGCATTCTTCCTTTGTTTTGCATTCATATTCATAAATGTAGACGATATAGAATGTTTTCTAGGTATTTACTGAAGAACCGTTATGTAACTCTTCAATGTTGCTACACAAGCTCTACTTTATTCCAAATCTAAATTATGTCTAGCATCTAAAGTGTATTTCGTGTTTTCATGTTTAATTACAGTTTAACTGAGAATACTTAATCCACTGAATAATATCCAGATACTGTGTTCAATTTTGGAAAGTACCATATATATAGCATAATGTAATATTCTGCCTCGATCTTCCTGATGTGTAGGGAGCATTATATTTATATTATTTATTATATTTATATACTCCCTATTTTTTAGTTAAATATTATCATTAAAATGTGAGATTACTTAACACTATGCTATGAAATTGTTTATGATCTTAATCTTTATGATAATAATCTTTGTACTACAAAGAGTGCTCGTGAAAGACCCTGTAAAGTCAATTCCGAGAATTGTTTCTGAATACATTATAAATGTTACAGATGCATTGCTGAAACACATTACAAAGACCGTGAACTCTGTAGTACAGAATAGTTAAAAAGTTTTTCCACCAATTCTGTGTTCAAGGTGTCTTGGGAGGGGCTAAAACAGGGCTCCCCGGGATGATGCACTGGATCCCCCGAGCCATGGCGCCGCCCCTAACTATAATAACTGTCGATGATGCACTGGATCCCCCGAACCATGGCGCCACCCCTCACTATAATAACTGTCGATGATGCACTGGATCCCCCGAACCATGGCGCCACCCCTCACTATAATAACTGTCGATGATGCACTGGATCCCCCGAGCCATGGCGCCACCCCTAACTATAATAACTGTCGATGATGCACTGGATCCCCGAACCATGGCGCCACCCCTCACTATAATAACTGTCGATGATGCACTGGAGCCACCGATCATGCCCCTGCCCCTACCACTATAAGTAGAGCACATTCGCATCAGTTCACGCGCTCAATCGCAAGTTGAACCGTTAGTTACTACAGCCTACACAGTTTACTAGCTAGCTATGCTTTCATCACTGATATGCATATTTCCTGGTAGTGATAATGTACAAAACAGCTCGGTGTCCTTGTTTAAATTTCCTAATCATGGTTATATCAAAACAAGGTGGCTTCATTTTATGAAGTGCCATCTTGAATCTTGATGGAGAGATTTATTTGGCTAAGTTAAGTTATGCTAGTTACATATTGCTAGCTTGCATAAAAAAGAGAGTGAAAACTAAGCATTCTGTTGTAGAGAGAGAGAAGGACGAGTTTGATTCTTGGGTCCTCGGAATTGGATTCTGGCCCTGGAGGATCAAACGTTTGATTTTGTAAATCCAATTTAGTTGCTAGGGGCATACATTCAAGTAGCGGTAGCTTATTCGCAAGTGGGCGTGGTTTCAGCGCGGACAGCGGACACAACCTTTATCGTTTGGGAGCAGAGGATATCGCCAATTTTATTTATTTATTTACTTGGCAGATTCTTTTTTTTTTTTATCATTCCCCGGGTGAGTGGTTAATAATACATTTTTCTGAACTTAGAACAAGGAATCCTTTACAGGGACTTTAAGTGTGCTCTGCATGGGTTTTGTCTGGGTTTTCCAGTTTCCTCCCACTTCTGTGTGACAGAAAGCGACACACAGACATAGATGAATAAGATAATAATAGGTCATAATGATTCATTCATTTAATCATCATTAGTAAATGCTTTATCATATTCAGGGTCATGTAAGATTCAGAGCCTAACCTTGGAGTACAGCGTGTGAGGCAGGAACTTACACACACACACACACACACACACACACACACACACACAGACAAATATTTGGACAGTCATTTACAGCTAGGGACAATTTAGTGTCGTTAAGTTCTTCTGCAAGTTTTTTGGACAGTGAGAATAAACCAGAGAACCCGGAGGAGACACAGATAGTAACGGGGACAAACAAAAATAAAAAAGCGGACGTGGGAAAGTAAGGTCTGTTTTGTCTTTTGTACGCTGTACAACAGCTCATATAATGTGTGTTGTTCTGTAAGACTTATATTAATGACAGAAGGAGCACAGGCTTCAGCTTGCAGCGCTAGGGCTTTGAACTTGCGCCTGCTGTGATGATGATTGATAATGTGATCATACCAAATGACAGTAATGTGTGGATATTTGCCTTCTTTAGGCTTCCTTTGTGCACCGCTCCTCAGTGATGCTCCCAATCGAGTTCATCAGTTGGATAACAGGGCAGGTTTAAGCGGGATGTTAAGTCCTTCTCTATCTATCTACGTGCTTTTCTGTATGTCTGTTTGTCTGTCTATTTAGGTGGCATGGTGGTTAACACTCAGCATCAGCCTCACAGCAAGAAGGCCGTGCGTTTGATTCTAGTCCAGGGTGTTTCTGTGTGGAGTTTGCATGTTCTCCCTGTGCATGCGCAGGTTTTCCCCGGGTACTCCGGTTTGCTCCCGCCTCCAAACACATGTGATTGGGCATAGGTGAATTGTCTACTCTAAATTGTACATAGGAGTGAATGTGTGTGTGAACGGTTGTCTGTCTCTAAGTGTTAGCCCTGCGATTAAGTGCCAATTGTACAGTGTGTACTCCACCTCACACCCTAAATTAGCTGGGATAGACTCCAGCGCCCCCACGACCCTGAACAGGATAGATGCTAGATAAGGCATAAATGAATGTTTGTCTACTTCTGTTTATATTTAGCATTTAAGGGATTTATGTTTGACTTAATTGAAATGAACAAATAATACACCTCTACAAATAACAGCTTTCCTTCTAAATAAAATAAATAACTAATAAATGATTAAAACATAATGCAGGTCAATTCTTGATTCTCAGACAGGCGGTCTAGTGGATGTCGTGCGAGTCGGCTCAGAATGACAGATTCTAAAGCACTTTTGTAATCTCCCAGTTGTTTAATTCTCTAGATACTTGTGGTTCCAGGTTATTTGGCATGATGTTGGGCTGCGGTCACGTAGCTAATCAATTCAGAGAACAGACTGCTCCGTCCAATAAGATCATACATATTTTCAACCCATTAGGTCAGTGTTAGTGCCTGAGCTCCTGGTCCAGGCCAACAACCAGCACGGTCATTCCTCTGTTAGGTTTGTATTCAAGTGTTTGTGTGCTTGGTTGTACTAAAACCTGTCAGACTAATTCTGTATGAGTCACTGCACCATCATTGATTTCCATTTTTATTATGCACTTAACAGTAGAAATACCTAAAACATGTCACAGATGATAAACAGAGGCACTAAAAGGACCTATGAACAATTAAAGCTGTTGTGATCAATGAGAACGGCTCACGCCTTCGCACTCTGTGCTGTGTTGCTCTCGGAGAAGCCTTAACATTATGCCAGATTTTTTAAATCCAGATTCATTCTAGATAGGGCGTTCACGGTTAGGATTAAACAACCGACAAGAATCAGAATGTCAAAAAGTATTTATTTCGTGAGCACACGTGTCCGTTTTCCTTCGACAGAAAAAAACCCCTCTGTATCCTGTCTTTGAAAATCTATAAAAAAAAACTCTTTTTTTGGTTACTGAGATCAAGGTTCTGAGAAGATTTAGGTTTAGCTGCATTTATAATTAGAAATTATATGGCCAGAAGTTTGTGGACACCTCACTAGCACAACCACAAAATGGGAAGAACACAGCTGTAGAATATCTTTGAATGTTCTAGCGTTACATTATTCCCTTACTGATACTAAAAGGCCCAAACACTGTTCCAATATGACAATGCCCCTGTGTGCAAAGACCCTCAGCTCCATTAAGACATAATGTGTTCAGGTTGGGGTGGAAGAACTGGGGCGTTCTGCTCAGAGCCCTGACTCTGACTCAACCCCACTGAACATCTTTGGGATTAACTAAAACACTGACTGCACCCCAGACATTAGTACCTGAACTCACTAATACTATTGTCGCAGAATGAACACAAATCTCCATAGCCATTCTGAGATTGAGAGTGAGACTAAATCTGGAATAAAATGTTAAAAAAAAAATGCATCAGATGTGATGGTCAGGTGTCCCAATCCTTTTGATCTTATGACGTATGTCATTCGCAGGATCAGCGGTAGCTCAGTGGTTAAGGTGTTGGACTGCTGATCTGAAGACCGGGGTTTGATTCCCAGCACTTCGAAATTACCACTGCAAGCCCCTTAACCCTCAACCCTCAAGGTTGTAAGTTGCTCTGGATAAGAGCGTCTGCCAAATGCTGTCAATGTAATGTAAACGTTTGCAGCGTTCCTTCCTCATCTTGTGCTATACTAGTCATAATTGCTCTGGATTAAATCACTTACTTCTTTACATTTTGATGAGAAAGTGCCAACCGAGTGAAAAAGTGAGTTATGCATCTAATTAACTAAGTACGAAGGAAATAAAACCGCTTTAGTAGACCACAGACCATAACTGCTACAGGAGTGCGTGAGTTAAAAAAGTCCAGCACACACGTCTGTCTGCGAGCCCCTAAGTGTATGTTGGAAAATGTTCTCTGTGCAGTGGAAGAATTTCAAAACAGCACACACTTCTGACTAATGGTCTTCACACTTTAAGCGTCGGCATATAATTCTGTTAAACATTAAGCGCTGTGTGTACCCTTTTTAACCCCTTATCCCCCCCTTAACCCCTTAAAGTTAAAGTTACTTTAACTTTAACTTTACTTATCAGAATTTTCCATGTGCTGTATCTCTATCAGCAGTGCAGCTATTTCCTCACTGCTTCACTTCAAAACACACCAGTGCTGTTAATGTTTACGAACAGTGTAACCGGTGTGTGTATACTAATTAATTCTACTGAGAGTGTGTAAAAATTCTCTCTTATTGCTTCTCTTATTATTCCGCTCGTCACTCGTATAGACTGTCCTCACATCCAGACGAGTTCGGTTCAATGTAAAGCACAATTTCTATCGCTTCATCTTTCCGGTTCCTGACTGTCAGTCAGTCAATCTGCTAATGAAACAAACTTTTATCATTCTAGCCTTTGCTTTCTACAGCTCGGCACAGTGCTGCTCTTTACTTAACAATTGCACATCACCCTAAAAGATCTCTCTCTCTCTCACACACACACACACACACACACGCACTCATTTTACACACACTATCCGTTTATCTCGCCAACTCATATATTCTCTCGTATCTCTCTTATCCCTTATTTACTTATACCCTCATTATTGTCCCCATCTCTCTCTCTCTCTCTCTCTCTCTCTCTCTGTCTCTGTCTCTCTCTCTCACACTCCTCTCACACCCCCAATCTCTCTCTCTCTCTCTCTCTCTCTCTCTCTCTCTCTCTCTCTCTCTCTCTCTCACA
>JAOUQX010000030.1:21521787-21533894 GCA_028566295.1 Liobagrus marginatus
TATAATTTTTGAGGCATAGCACTAAAATAATTAGACACTTCACTGTTGTAGTTAATTGAATGGTCTCACTAAGGATTCTGCTTCCTGTACTTCCTGGCCAGATGAATGATGGGAACTGAAATGTTGTGTTTTATAATGGACGAGTGACATCACATAAGGTCACATCAGAATACGTTGACATCATGTGAGAGAAGACCGCAAACGTCAGACTCGCTGCGGAATAGCATGGGAGAGTAAAATTTTGGCCATAGTGTAGCAATGTCCTAAATATTTAATGACCTCATAAACATCTTTACTGTCAACACCAAACCCCAAGTCCGGGCTTGCAGGCCATGTTTGTTAACTTAATTACACCACGCAGAATATTACTTTCTTTCTCCCGCTGCTTTAGACCTGACGTGGAACCAAAGCTGATGTAGTCATAAGAAAAAACATTTATTACATGCAATTTTTAAAATTCTAGATAATACCTGGAAAAATGGGTGTACTTTTTTATACACCGTTCTTGCAGATTTTCATTAGTTGTGTATGAGTCACAGGAGGAGGCCGCGGACTCTGCTCTTGTCATCCTCCATCAGCTTCTCGGGTCTTTTTCATTTGCCTTCGAGCCCAGCGCTGATTTGATCTGATGCACGCATCAGACGTTACACCACACAGGCATACACAGAGCCGCAGCAGAACAGAGCCAGTAAATAACAATTCCTTTCCAGTTATTGTTTTAATATGGAATCTACTTTCAGTTGATGACAAATACTACACTTTAGGTTCAAAAGTATTTGAACATCCGACTTATCTAGAGTGGGATGAAGTATTAGTGTGATCACGGACTAATGTCAGGTGAAGAGGTCAGGAGTTCAGTTGGTAATTCAGTTAATCCCAAAAGTGTTTTGTGTGGTTGAGGTCATGGCTACATGCAGGATGCTCGGGTTCTTCTACACTGATCTTGCCAATAATCCGTGTGCTATTCAGTAAACGTGTGTGCTGCGGGAATCAACAGCTTTTTGGCTATGTAGTGTATTTTGAAGTGACTTTATGGAGTATTTTAACGATACAACACACTTACATTTTACAAGCAGCAGATTGGAGTTGAATACAGAGGAGCAGAGGAGCATTGTATGTGTGTGCATAATACAATAATACAATAAAGCTGTCATTAAAAAGAATAAGCTTATAACTACCAGAAAGGTGGCTTGCTAAAGTCAGTAGTTAGATAATATCTTAGCAAATTGAGGTGCTTTTGTGCCCCAGTTTCAAAATTCCTTCCTGAGTTTATAGCGCATGGAAGCTGCCAGACTGTTTTGTGTATGTGTACTGATTATCTGTAATATGAGGGGACTATGTGTGTGGGAAAATGTATAAAGTATTTGGATGCGTGACAGGGTTTCAACCCATTACTGGGCACAATTACACGCACGCACGCATGCGCGCGCGCACACACACACACACACACACACACACACACGTTTTGCTATCTTAGTGAGGACAGTCCATAGGCTTAATGGTTGTTTTAGTGTACAAACTGTACATTCTATCCCCGTACCCTAACCCTACTCCTAAACCTACACATCACACACCCCTACACTACCCCTACTCCTAATCACACACAACATTTTGCATTTTTACATTTTTAAGAAAACATTGTTTAGTATGTTTTTAAAGCAATTATACTTATGGGGACTCGTGAAATGTCCCCATAAAACATGCTTATATTGTAATACCAGTGTAATACCCATGTCATTATACATATTTGTGTCTTCATAAATTCATGAAAACAAGTTTTCACACGCACGGACACACACACGCGCACAACGCACACACACACACACACACACACACACACACACACACACAGTTTAGATATGCCAGTCGACCTACAACACACTTCTTTGGCCTGGAGGAAGAAATCAGAGTACCCAAAACATAATGAGAACATGCAAACGGGGCAGAATGACCATTTAATGAAGATGCATGACACATGATTACTACATGTGTGATGGTGATGGTGGCTCAGTGGGAGTGATGGTGGCTCAGTGGGTAAGGCTCTGAGTCAGTGATCAGAGGATCGCGGGTTCGAGCCCCGCTCCTGACATGCTGCCATCATTGGGTCCTTGAGCAAGACCCTTAACCTCACTTGCTCCAGGGGCGCCGTTTGTTCTGGCTGACCCTGTGCTCTGACCTCAGCGTTCAAATTTGTATGCTGGGATATGCGGAACCAAAGAATCTCACTGTATGTTGTACTGATGTGCATGTGACCAATAAAATAAACTTTAACTTTACATATAATTAAAATGTCTTTTGACTTTGTGCTTATAAACAAAAAAGTATCTATGAGCATATAGATGCACATTAATGAATATGTTTAAATTACGCCTTAATCAGACATAAAATATTGTTTATGAAACATAACAGTTCCTTATATGTGTTGGGAAGTGGTAGCTCAGTGGTTAAGGTGGTAAACTGCTTATCAGACGATCGTGGTTTCAATTTCAGCACCACCAAACTTTCGGGTCCCTGAACAAGGCCCCTAAGCCTCAACTGCGTTGTGAGAAGGGCGTCTACAAAATGCCATAAATGTAAATGTAAATTACATCCTTCCATAAATGACCTCATTCCTTAAATAGCCAAACTTTTTTTTTTCTGTTTTTTTTTTTGTGCAATTCCCAAACATACAGTATGTCTTTGTTCTTATGAATACTTGTAATTGTTTTGCTCATATTCAAAAAAAGTCAAAAGACATTATACAGTATGTGTAGATTTCAGGTAAACTTGTGTAATGGCCATGTCATAAACGTGCAATGGGCTTATATTAAATAACCAAAATTAAAACGTGTGTGTACTTATATGGTTTGCTCTGTGCCACCCAATCGAATTCGTTACCCTCCTTTTTCCTCTTGTTCCCCTCTGAATTTAACATTCAGATTATTTATAGGTTATTAATGTCATGGCTTATGTTAAGATGTTATGCAGTGCTCACCCCAAGAGGAGTGACCTTGGGCTCGGAAAGATAAGCCTATTATCTTAACAGAGCCCTGGTTATAGCATTCATAATGTCGTATATTTAATCTTTAAAACATAGTTATTTTGTTTAAAAAAAATTTGTAATAAGGAGAAGAGGATGAAATCTTAAAGGTAAATAGGTAGGCAGAATGAGAGACGGGATGCTGTGAGATAAGGTAGCAGGTGAAGATTAGGATAAAAATAACGCAATAATGCACCGTCATTGCTGTGATACACAATATGCATCATAATCCATAAGGCTGCTAACAAAATGGCAGTGGTGCATATTTCAAAAACGTTTGCAAAAGTGTATTAGAAGGAATCGGGACAAATAAACCAGTCGTATAAGTTGTGTTGTTTTACTGATATAATTACATAAGAACATTAATGTTAAGTCAGCTGCTTCCAAACTAATTTTATGATTGCTATTTTTTAAATGCAAAAGGGCATTATAAAAAGAGATATTGTGATAAATGCAATATCTTAGGAAAATATATTATCTGAATTTTAGTACAATTTATCCCACGGTCTGTGTTATATGGTCATGCGGTCCAGGTCTAGTTAGGATATTAGTGTGGCTTTGGTCAGCCTGCACTTTTCTCCACTCAGGATTTGTCGTCTGGTCTTGCTTCACTGCTCCATAAAATCTCTCCCTCTCTTCCCTTTGATCATTTTTTCCCCTTTTTTTTGTCATTGCTGCTTGCACCCTCATCTCTCTCTTATTGAGTGAGCAGGATCAATAGGCAGGTCTGGTGTAAGATGGAGGCTTATCACAGTGTCAGTCATTGGCAGCTGAGCGGAAAGCAACAATGTTGCAGCTGAGAGAGAGAGAGAGAGAGAGAGAGAGAGAGAGAGAGAGAGAGAGAGAGAGAGAGCGAGCGTTCAGGTGGAGGTGAGTGGAAGAGATCACTAGAGATTTCAGCTCATGCTCAGAGGTGTGTAACCTGACCTTGTGCACTCACCCATTTAACATTTATGCATATTATAATGATACAATCTGTAATGTTAAATAGTCTAAATTTAAATAAATATTAAAATATAATAAAAAAGAATACACGTCACTGTCAAGTCCTCCTCTTATTCAACATTCAAAGGACACAAGGACAACTCAAATTTTCACCTTAATCACTTTTAATTTTCTTTTAGGCTTTGTCAGTTGATTTGGTGCATTAGATTGTAAACCTTTAAAGACAGAAACACGAGTTACCATTTTAACAAACTATGTCAAAATGTTTAGTAAAGTTTTAGCATTTAACAATTTTAGCTTTTGTATCTTATACATTTACATTTTCCCAAACTCAAAATGTAATTATTTTAACACACCTCATTTACACAGAAAACCAAATGAGGTCAATGCTGCAATGTGTTTCTTAGCCAATCTACACAGCAGTTAGACATACTTAAACATATTAAGCAGCATTTCAAACACGATGAAATTAAACAAACATTTCACCAACCATTAGCGTCTTTGGACTGAATCTTTGAGTGAACTTGGTGTGTCTTCTCTCTGAAGTTTCTTTCTCTGAATGAATGAGAGCCTCCATGCTTTTACAGGTGCTCTCAATCAGTGGCACTAACTAATCTGGTGCTAAGCAGCCAGTTTGCTGATGCTGGTGCACTCTGGGAAGTGTAGTTCTTTGAAACCCATTTCTGAGATTTAGCTCAACAGTCACATATACAGAGGTCAGAGGTCACGGTCAGGTAAGATACAGACCCTGGAAGCAGAGAGGGTTACGAGCCCATTTCAGTGGAAGATTAGCATTTAATTCTCTAATCAACAACCAGAGCGACCAGTTGAGCTATCACATGTGTATCTATACAGAAGTATCTATTCATTTAGAAAATGGGTGTATTCTTTTATTATTTTTTTAAACGTAATGATTATAAGTATTCACGCCCTGTTGCTGTAAAACCCTTTTTTTCCTATACATTATTTCTGGTGCTAAATTAATTTGATGGAAATGACCCGTTGACCTCATTATTAAAATAAGGCTATGTCAAAGTTCTGAAAATGTATAATCAGGGTAATTGATTTACTGTAAGTCTGTAACAATGAACATCTTTTTAGAGATTACAATTAAACCCTTTCCTTTATATGACTGTGGATTAATGGTATTGTAAGGCATTGTTCATGAACATGAATATCTGCTCTATAAATGTATATATTTTTAAAGTTGACTTAATTAGTTGTGGTTTGATCCGTTATTATAACTTATTTTTTGCCCTTGGTGATAACATGCAAAATGAAATGGGATTTTAATTGATTTATCACTTTGCAGTCAGCTCATCCACACTCTTTTAGCAAAGTTAGAGTTTATTCAGGCGTCGACTTTCTCATATCAATTAGTTTTATCCTGGGTCAATGCTAAATGTCTTTCTGAGGATTGTTTATAAGACGGCGCGTCGGTGATAAAAAGGTTTAAAGTGTAAAACAGTATGCAAATGTGTGTGTGTGTTTTGGCACAGATGGTCCCTCTTATCCATGAGGCCACAGAAACATTACTGAAGAACCTCAGGGCTTACGCAGAGTCTGGAGAGAGCTTTGACATCTACAGGTGTGACTGTGGGCATGTTTTCATATCATAATAGAGAACAAAGGTCCACACAAGGATAGGAATATCTGAAATGTTTTTTTCCTAGTGTGGACATTATTTGTTTGAAATAAATTAACATTATTAACCCGTTCCTATTTTCCTGCAGGTGTTTCGGTTGCTTCACTATGGATGTAATAGCAAGTGTGTCGTTCGGCATGCAAGTGGACTCTCAAAACAATCCCAACGACCCGTTTGTGCACTACGCCTCTAAGTTCTTTGCCTTCTCAGTTTTCAAATCCGTCATACTCCTCTTCAGTACGTTACACTGAAACATCTAGACAGTCATCTCGTAGAAAACATCCTTTAGTGCCCATAATTCCTTCTTAAATTATTCAACAGCTGAGGTCACATCACATAGGGAGCTCAATAAACGCCTATTTGATATGAACTTTAATGAAGGCAGTATAAAGATATAGTACATTTATTGCAGGCTGGAGAATAAGTTCTCATTTAAAATGCATTTGTCCTTGTGTTTATGGCTTAAGAATATTAGTAAATGGCCTTCCGGTTGTCCTTTGTGCTCTTAGTGATCTTCCCGTTCCTCATTGGGCCGCTTGGACGCTTGATGAAAGATAAAGAGAGGAGTGAGACGAGCAAGTTCTTTACCACGTGCGTTCGGAAACTTATAAAACAGAGGGATGAGCTTCCACCTAGTCAGGTAGAGTACAACCTTGAAGGAAATAAAATGAAAAAATAAGCCAACGCGTATGACTAAATGTATTTATCGTTGTTTGCCACATTACAGCAAATACACAGAAGAAGTGCCCAGGAGGCATAAAAAATAGTTCCGAAAATGAGAACTTATTCAGTATTATTTGTCCTATGGCTTTGATAGAGGCGGAGAGATTTCCTGCAACTGTTGCTGGATGTGAGGAGCAGTAAGGAGTGTGTGTCTCTAGATCACTTTGACGTCGTCAATCAAGCAGATGAGGAAGTCGTGACTGATGGAAAAACAGAAAGCGGCCACAAGTCGGAAAAACAGCACAAAAGGATGATGTCAGAAGACGAGATTATAGGCCAGGCCGTCCTCTTCCTCATCGCTGGCTATGAGACGAGCAGCAACACTCTAGCATTCGTTTCCTACCTCCTGGCTTTACACCCGGACTGCCAGAAGAAAGTGCAGAGAGAGGTCGACAACTTCTTCGGCAGGCATGTGAGTGAAAAAACAACAGTAGCCTTTAAAATACTGTCTAAGCTGCCGTTGATTCAGATGCCTTACAGCCTTGAAGAACTGAAAAATATCTTATCATTTAGCTTCACGGAACACATTAATTATGCTTATTGTTAAATATCCACGTATTTAACAAACTCCAAATTTCACTGTAAAATAAATCTTGGACGATACTGACAATGTTAAGAATAATATGCTTTTTGTTTAGTACATTTTATTTTAAGGACCTGGGCGCTGGAGTCTTCCCCAGCTAACTTAAGGTGTTAGACCCTGGACAGTCACCAGTTAAACACTTCGAGACATACAACCATTCACACACACACATTCACTTTTATGGACAATTTAGAGTAGCCAATTCACCTATGCCCAATCACATGTGTTTGGAGGCAGGAGGAAACCTGGATTATCCAGGGAAAACCCACGCAAGCACAGGGAGAACATGTAAACTCCACTGAGAAAGACCCTGGGTGGGAATTGAACCCATGACATTCATGCGGTGAGGCAGGAGTACTAACCACTCTGCCACAGCGTTACAGAATAGCTGCTAAATAATGGTTGCTTTTTAATTGCCGCTTCATTCCAAAATATGTGTCGTAGTTTGCTGTAACGTCTTTCTATGCAGATATTTTGTTGTTTTCTGGGCTATATAATGTTCCCAGGCCAATATACAGTATATATATATATATATAAAAAAAAAAAGGTGCATTGAAAAACAAGCTGTGTTTGGTTATGTAGCCACAACAATGTGGGTACTCTCTTGTGTAAATGCTGAAGGTTCTCCTGCATTCTGCCTCAAGCACTCAGAGCAATGGAACACACAAACCCACCTATAAATATAGCACTGGTTGGCAGTAATGGTGGCATTTTGGCTTCTTGGGCATATGTGAGCGTGTGTGTGTGTGTGTGTGTGTGTGTGTGTGTGTGTGGTAAAGAGTGCAACAAATAGAAAATGGTAAGGGACAATTCCTAGCTAAACCCTGCAATCTGTGTGGAGAGAGAGAGAGAGAGAGAGAGAGAGAGAGAGAGAGAGAGAGGACAGATGATGCCGGAAAAGTACCATAGGGGGCTGAGCAGGTTTGTTTTATGTGTGCTGTTAAATAAATAAAGGTCTCCGACTGACCCACATTGCTTTTTTAAGTCATCTTCATTTCAGTTCATCGTGAAGCCGTTTTTACCCTGCAAAGTCAGGGCTTTAAATGCAGGGAAATAAATTGCTACGTGCGATTTGTGTGTGCGATTAAGAAAGACTCGAGAGCATGACGCCTGGTGCATGACTCCATGCTCAGATTAACAGCCGGGGAAGCAAAGCGGTAAAGCATGACGTGTTGTATCAGTTCTGACTACACTAGGGCCCTGGCCGTTCTGTTCATCTCCTTGTCCTCTTTTTCTTATAACTCCACCGTAATAGCTGACACATAAACCCGGCCTTGTTAAGCGCGTGCCTACATCTGCTGAATTTTAATTTAATACCCGCAGCCAAGGCCAAGCAGCCGTTCAGATCAAACGCAGAGTTTGTCCATCTCAATGACTCCATTTCCCACGTTTTTATCTTATGCACTCACTACCACTGACTCTTACATGCTCCATTTAGTCATGCTCAGGAAGTCTGGGTCCTTTCAGCTTCTTTTTAAAAGTTGTTTGTTTTTTTTGTCTGTCTTTTTTATGTAAACCTTGGCTGCAGCTTTGTGGGTCTTATTTTGTTACCCATAGCCGGTCGTGCATGAAAGCTTTATCTTCAGTCATGCGTTGTGTAAAATGAGTTGTGTTACAGTTTATACTTACTTGCTTTTAAAAGAGATTTTATTAGATCAATTAGCCGATGTTAAATTTGTGCTATTCTTCCGTTATCCGTAGCACTTGGAGTCTATCGCAGGAGACTTAAGGCTGACAAAGCACGGGGCAACCTTGGTTGGGTGACAGTTCATTGTAGGGCACAATCACACACACATTCACACACTACAGACATGTTAAGCCGGTCTCACACTAGGCCGATTTAGCGCTGATTTTGCTGACCCTGATTGGTCCTGATGTTCAGCGCGGATTATCGGGTAATGTGGGGCATTTACAGATGAAATCTTGTACCTCCCCATCTGCTCGCACCTAAATCTGTGCCTCCTCGATCATATCAAACATGTTTGATATTTAAGATTTTATTCTATTGGGATGATTACGGCTATGATGACGTCAGTACTTTCACAATAGCCAATAATAAACAGGTCTACGAAGAGATAGAAGTGATGAACATTTTGTAATTAATACCATTTACTCATCCACACTCGTTTAATCTTCCGCTTAGTTTTTCTTCTCGCTATTATCAATACGTATCGATGCAGAAAGTTGTGCTTCAGCACCCGTTTTGCTTACATCCGTTTTTCCACGTCCCTTAGATCATGTGACACTCCATCTGGCAACACAATCTTAGCAACGTCTTGTAGTGTGTGATGAACCGCGATTTTCAAATCTTGTAGTGTGTGCATGTCTAAGACAAGGGAAGAAAATCGGCAAAGATTCTCGTTATGTTTGCTGCAATAGGATTTTATAATCTGTTCGGATTTTAAAACTAGTGTGACTGTGAGAGGAAACCAGGAAACCTAGAGAAAACCCTTTAAACACATGCAAGCATCGCACACACACACACACACTGGGTATAGACAGGGCCAATAAATATACAACCCAGTAAGCCAGTGTTGGATTCAGCATTCAGTTATTCTTGTTAGTTTATAACATGATCCCTGTCATACTCCATTTCAACTGGGTGACTAAAGTATAATATGACTTTTTTATACACAGTGATGCAATGTTTTTTTAAAACGTTATCTCTCAGCTCTGGCAGCTCTTTTAAGCTGTGCAGCTGTGTGTGTTTCAGCCGGACTGAGTTTCGTGACTGCACACCTAGAAAAAAAAGCTGTGCTCTTTAAGTTTTACATGGAGCAGCTTGCCATCAGTCCACAGCAAGCCATCTGACCATAGTGGATATGAAGGTCAGTGCATCACCCCCGGCTGAGGGCTGCACTGCCTGGCACGACTTTGAATTTAGCTCACTGAGGAGCAAAGAGCCTTTGCAGTTTATTTTGTAAATGCGTCTCGCTGTGCTCAAACCGAACACTCCTCGACACTGAAAGCTTTTCAAATGTCACTCTCCTTCTCAAGCAGCACAGAGAGCCGAGTTTGTACTGCAACACCGATATACACAGATGATTTAAAATCACTTGAAAATGTCAACCTTTTTATGTTATTTATCTAACTGGTACTTATCGCTTTTTGTGAATGTATGATTATCGTGTATTACAGATATATTAATACAGTACCACATTTATGTACAAGTCATGTGATCATCAACTTGATGCCTAAATGACACCATTGGCACTTAGATCTGAAGTTTTATATTATCATTAGCTTTCTCGGTTGTGAATTATTAGGTGTCATATATTCCTCGCTTTTCCTTTTTCAAGATTCAAGTTCAGGAGTTTGTCATGTGTACAAGAAACGTGAACAATGAATATCTTACTGTGTGAATCCTACAGCATAGGAAAAGAAGCAAGAAAAGGCACAAGATGTACATTAAACAAAAGACCAATAACAGGTTATGTGCATGTATAAGTGTCCTGTATGCAATGTCAACGTTGTAGCAGGTAATGTGTATGTGTAGCAGACGTAGATCCGTTCCCTGTTGAGATGTTCTGCTACAGAACTGTAGTTCTGAGATTGCGATAAGATTAGTACTGCCAAAAAAGTTGAGGTCAAATATTGTTTGGTAACAGAATTTATGGTTACGGTGCTGCTGAGGCAACATAGTGGTTATACCCACAATTGACTTCTTATAGTCCTGAGTTAAGTTCCTTGTGGTCAGGAGTTAATATATTAGGGCCCCAAATTAGGCTGCGTTTCTTAACTTGTAATGTAAATAGAACTGTATTTTAAAATTCATTCATTCTTTATCTAGCGTTTATCCTGTTCAGGGTGGTGGGGGCGCTGGAGTCTATCCCAGCTAACTTAGGGTGTGAGGCGGGGTACACACTGTACAATTAGCATTTAATCTCAGGACTAATACTTAGAGACAGGCAACCATTCACACACACATTCACTCCTATGGACAATTTAAAGTAGCTAATTCACCTATGCCCCATTTTAAAACAAAATGTATTGAATCAACATGACCAATAGAATTTTTCAAGAAGATCTTCGAAATATAATATTCTGGACATGAACTCATCTTAAGTGAATTCTCAAAGTGATCAGATTATTTTGGCTCATTTCCATCAGGTTGCATTTGTGGCCACAGCGTTACTATCTAACCACAACAACATGATAATTCTATGGGACGCAATATATTAATTTGTGGTCAGTTTATCAAAAAACTACCCAACGTGTCGCTTCAGAGGTTTTCTAAAATTCATCGAAAGATAGAGCAAACGTTTTACTAGTTCAGCAGTCCCTGTTCTGCTTTTTTAGCTGTCGATCCTCGAAGCTAAATTAGTAGACAGATGGCTCGGGATCGTCTTAATCCTTCAGAATGTCACTCTTGGTAAGCCTCTGGTTTTAATATAAGCAGTATCACCGACGTAGAACTCCAGCTGTTTTAAACTAACTATTGGGTGGCCTTGCCGCCTATCAGATTGTGTGTAGCACATGTTGTGTCTAGGCTCTCATTTTCTCTTCCTGCATTGTGCCGTGGCTCCCCAGGGTGTCCCTCATTAATTTGGCCTTTTTTATCCGCATAAATAGCAGAGTGAGATGAAGCAGAGCATCCCGTAATGAGTCAGCCAGAGGTTAGAGACGAGGGCAGGAAGGCGAGCCATGTCGCAGAATTACACATTTACAGCCTCAGCTCTTTCCGCTTTCAGAAACAAAAAGCTTTCGACAGGAAAAATAAGAATTTCATGTCCTAAAGCCATTCTCAGTTTACCATCTAGTGGAGTAGTTGGGTGTTCACTATTTGCACAACTCAAAAGACTTACTCAAAATGTAACACCAAAGTTAACAGGTTTTTTCTTAATCAACTTTTAATCAAACTTTAAATGAAAATTGTAAAACTTCAAGCTGTCAGATTTGGTCACACGGTCCAACAGTTCCAATCACAGTTAGTATTTACACCAGGAGGGCTCTTTGTATGGTGGCACACTGGCACCTCAGGGGGCAAGTATGGGTCATGGTTTCGAGTCCCATCCAGGGTGTTTCTGTGTGGCGTTTGCATGTTCTCCCCGTGCTTGGGTTTACCCCGGGTACTCCGGTTTCCTCCTGTCTCCAAACACATGTGATTGGGCGCTCTAGATTGGCTACTCTAAATTGTCCATAGGAGTGAATGTGTGTGTGAATGGTTGTCTGTCTCTAAGTGTTAGTCCTGT